>OMOT01039118.1:0-19107 GCA_900312575.1 Acanthochaenus luetkenii
GTTTTCAAACACAGAATCATCAGTTAGGAGCAGGTTGTTCCTCTGGCACGTTAGCCACTAAAGCTAGCTGACTTTACTCTCCCGACTTCCTGCTCACTAACATCTTCTATGCACGCAGCCGCAATGGCGACAATCTACCCAAGCTTTATTCAGCGCGAGCTGTCCTCAACCAATCCCATTCAACTTTCGCTGCTCCCGTCAGGCGTAAAAAATTACGCCCTTCAGCACTCAGACAAAGGCTGCAAGCAGTGTTTTTTAATCAGTTATCCCACTTTTCTATTAGAATATATCATTTATGTGAATATAACAATTTCATACACATACAGACCACAATTGTACAAATTATTGATCTATTGGAATCGTTTTTTCCCACTTGGGCCGGCAGGTGGGGCGGCGCCCTAGCGCCCCTAATGGACGACACGCCTCTGGAAAGATGTCTAACTAGTTCCACTACTAGAGTTGGCATATGAGCACGGTTTGAAGTTTTTGACCAATCTTTTGGATGATCAAAATTGGTTGAAACTACATGCAGAATGAACTGCTATTGACAATAATGAATGGCTTGCTTCTTTAACTGATTATAATAGGCATCCCAGTCTCTGTGCAACTAGAGAAAATAATACACCAAAGAATGTCAACATTATAGCAGCTAGATGCCTTTGTTATGAGGACATTTCCATTAATGGAGTTAAACAGGGTGTTTGAAAGGGAAATTAATTCTCATTATCTTGTAAAATGTAAGTGTGAGGTGAAAGCTAAGATGAATAAGAAGACATTACATAAATACACAGAAATTGAGTTGTAATGGAGGAGAGAACGTCATCAGGGTTCAATGTCATTTCCATGCTGAGTTGGTGGAGCCAGATCCTGCAAACTATCACTGCATCAACGCCCACCCGCTACGACCATACACACACACACACACACATCACAGCGGTACCACATAATAAACAGACAGGCCTCGGCGGACCAAGATGAACCGTAGCAGCTATGAAACTTAATCAAAAACACTCAAAAAGGTTTGCACACATCCCAATCTTATCTGTACACAAAGTTCATCCTCCTGCTACTCTACCTGCTGGATTCTCCTGTTCCTCTACCTGGACACGGTCAAACTCGTCTCCCTGTCTTTGCTCTGCTGTTCTCTTCATTTCCCTCACACAATGTTCCAAGCACTTAGATGTCCTTTTGCAATTATATTCCTTTTTTTCTTCTTTAAAAGTCCTCAGAGAAAACGGTACAGAACATAACGTATCGCTCATATTTGACAGAGTAAGTTTGAGTGTCGCTGAGCTAACCGGGCAAGGGAAGGGCAAATCAGCTCACTGGTGGCAGTGATGCGCATGTGTGTTTCCAAGACAAGCTGGTTCACAGAGCTTTTCTGCCCACCATTCTGACGGTCAGAGGAATCATGCATTACTCTATGAATACGATTGGAAATGACAAAGAGCGCATGTGTGAATTAAGCTGAAAGCCTGGCAGCTTCTCTACGGAGCCCCACAAGGCTCACCGCACGGATTATTTACTGCGTTCCCACCACATTGCAGTATTGCAGTTTGAAAATACTATAATTGGACAGTAAGAAAGAAACATTTAAATGACACATTTATAATGTATATAATACTTATGCTAATTATAATAAAATAAGACAATGAAATTGAAAAAAAGGAAAAGAAAATGAAATGAAATTTTAATATCATCATTTTCAAATGCATTGGGCATGTGCCGCATTTATAGCTTATTATGACCGCTCGCCACTGGTATCAGGTCATACTAGTTGTTGATCCAAGATTATTATAAAGATTTTAATCAGCAAACTTGCCACACATCTATCATTGCAAGATTAACACTGGTTGTACTCTCATCCCTAGTAGTAAATAGTCTCCTTTGTTTGCACAGCCATTGATAAGCTGAATTTGCCACGTGCCTATGTGATATTTTTCACAGCCTTCTATCCATTTGTAATGATCGGTTGTGACCCATTGTGTTTTTGTGTTTTATGTGATGTATTAAAATTATTTTTTGGTGATGCATTTATAATGATACTTGTATGTTTCTCCTGACTGCAGCCACATTTTTCCAGGTGGGATAATACATACTAGAGGCTAACAAATATATTTGTTTAGGAAACAAAACATGAGATCACTTCTCAGTCATACATTTATTTGTCAGACAAGAAATACTAATGACTTTCGATAACTTTACAGAGGCTTTGCTGTTGTATCACTAATCTACTATCAACCAGGTGTGGCTCCATCATGGAGGTCCATTGGAGAATGATCGGCTAGTTAATCATTTCTTCTAAACCACCTAGTGAACCACGATGGCATCTGTGGCCCCGCACTTTCATGGCTCAAGCCCTACTTATTTGATAGAATGCAGTGTTTCACACAACATAATCTCAAAAAGATAACATCGGTGTACCACAAGGTTAAATGTTAGGCCCTTTGCTTTTCTCTATTCATATGCTGCCTCTCCGCTAAATTTTCTGTCACCATAACGTTTCATTTCATTGTTATGCGGACAATACCCAAATTTACCTACCCATTAAGCCAAATGACCACTCACAACTTTATATCTGGTGTAAAAAACTAAAGCTAACTTTCTGTGACTAAATGCCAACAAAACTGAGATGTTAGTTGTTGGCCCCAAAACACAACGGTCTCATCTTACAGATGTCACTATACATTTTGGGTAATGCTTAATTACCCAAAAAACCGTGGCGTTACATTCGACCCATCTCTCTCATTCAACTCCTACATCAGGGATATCACAAAGATAGCATTTTTCCACCTTTGCAATGTTGCAAAAATCCTTTGCTAAATATGGCTGATGCCAAAACCCTAATACACGCTTTGGTTTCATCAAGACTCAAATATTGTAACATCTTGTTTTCTGCTCTACCAAATTGCAGTATTAAAGGGATGTTTTACACCAAATCGTTACCTCCATTTTGTGAAACATTCCACCCCTCCCTGACTCTGAAAATGTTTTTGTGCATATACGTAGCTGCTTCAGAGACGTTGATATAGAATGTCGTCCTTAAATGTAAAAGTCTTCCCCCTATGACGGAAGTAGGGAAAACACTATCCTCCGGTTCCCATAGAGCAGCACACTTCAGCTCTTGTGAAAGTAGTGAAAGTAGACAGGGAGAGGGAGGACGACAGTATTTTCTGCCAGGAATGGGGGACTGGTCAGTAGCTATTAGCCGAAGTGTTGGCTGGTCCGGACTCCTGCATCACCAGGAACCCCAACCTCAATGCTCTTTTGGACACAAATGTCCTTAAAACTTTTTTCCTGTTTCGAAGACTACCGTAATTGGAAAAACCAACCCAAACCCAAACCACAGGGTTACTTTCAGAGAAGTAAGTAACGTTAACGCTAGCTAGCAAAGGTGTTTTTGACATGGGCTAAGGTTAGCCTCTCTACACAAACGTATCCCTTTCCAAAGAGGGGGGGGACAGTGCATCTTGGGAATTGGAGTTACTGGAGCTATTGACTTGATTTGGCAGAGCTGGGATAAAAACCTCAAAATCTTGAAAATGCATGGCTTATGTTTTTTTATTATTATGGGATGCAATATGCTATTTTAATCTTAATATAACTGGTTTGATTTAGGGTAAAGAATTCCTTAAAAACCCTCAACTTGTACAAAAAGCTGCTGCCAGAATATTAACCAGAACTATACAATTTGACCATATTACACCCATCCTGATCTCCCTTCATTAGCTTCCAGTTCAAGCCAGGTCGAAATGTGCTTTTATTAACATATAAATCATTACATTGGCTTGCACCATCATACTTATCTGACATTATCATTCCTTATGTTCCCCCTCATGCCCTCAGAGCGCATGAAATTGGGTACCTTACTGTCTCTAGAATCAAGACAAAATCAGCAGGCAGTAGAGCGTTCCTCCAGCGAGCTCCATATCTCTGGAACAAACCCCCTCTTACAATTGGGAAAGTTCATTCTGTTCAAATCTTCAAATCCAGACTCAAAACCTATTTATTCTCACTGTCATACGACCAACCATAGCACTGTCGGGGCAGACACAGTCTCTCTCCTACCTTAGCTTAGACAGTATTAACATATAAATCTGCCATTGGGAACCCAGCGTAGGGCTGCCTCCTGGTTGCTGTATGTCTAATAATTATCTCTCTGCTGTCTGTATGAGTGTGTGCATGGCTGAATATGTCTACCTGCGTGTACAGGTCTCGCTTAGCCTGGCTGTGTGAGTGTGTGTGGCTGTCTGTCATTTCTCCTTCTCAGACACTGACTCAGTGTTCCTACCATGCAGTGGACGTGGGTGCTGTCCCAGCTCTTACGGTCATCAGTGCTGGCTGGAGTGTCTGTGTCTGTCTGTTTGTCATTCCTCTTTTCTCAGACACATGTGCAGTGTTTCTTATGTAACTGTCACTGTCTATGTTACTGTCCATTCCACTGTTTGTACCGGTACCTATTGCATGCTCAGCTGTCCTGGTGGGGGATTCCTCTTTGACTTGGCCCACCCAAGATTTCTTCTTATCCTCACATATAGTTATGTGGGAGGATTTTAGTTGTTGTTGATTTAGTATTGAATTGTAGAACTGTCTACACTGTACATGGGGAGATAATAGTGGTGAGAGAGAAACCTAGGATTACAATAGTAATTATTATACATTCTATAACTGGGACAATTTCTAGTGAATTAAGTTATAGTGAAATTAAACTATTGTTAATTTTGCTGGGGACCCCGTGGAGCCCTCTCAAGGACTCTTGGAACCCCTGGAAGAGCCCCAAGGTGAGACACAGTGTCAGACACAGTGATGTCTATGATATTGATGTCTATGATATTGATGTCTATATAATATTCACATTTTGCTGGGAACTCCCTGACCCCTCTCAAGGACCCCTGGAAACCCTCGGACTCAGGCATCTCATCAACGACACCTGGAATCTCCTCAAGGACCCATGGAACACCCTCAAAGAATCTGGAAGTTGTTCCTGGACCCCAGTTTGAAAACCACAGTCAGATACCTGTGTCCAAACTGCCAAGCAGGAAGGGAGAACCCCGGAACCCCTTCAAGGACCCCTGGAATCTCATCAAAGATCCATAGAATCCCCTCAAGGACCCCTGGAACCTCCTCAAGGACCCCTGGTTAAGCAGGTACGCCAGTGTGTCTGTGTGAGGGCTGTGGTTGGGGTTGAAGCAGGGTGCGGCGGTGGTGGTGATTTGGGATGGGGGGTGGGGGGTTGTGGGTCGGGCAGACACAGTGACGTCTATGACAGATAGATCCTTCTCTCAGCCATGCTGGAGACAGAGGAGCTGCTCCTCAGCCTCTCTGGGGAGGCTTCTAGCGTGTCTCCTAATGTGGTGGCGACACATTGGGTAACCAGATCACTACGCGCCCGGTGCTAAAAAGCTACCAGTCTGGACACAGAAGGCATCTGTGGTCATGACTTTCTCTCTCTCTTCCTTTTCTCTCACTTCCTTATCTCTGTTTCCTCCAGTATGAGGGCATTAGGGCTGCTCCCGTTTACTCCAGGAATGGAGGAGTGGAGGGAAGAGAAAGGAAGCAAAAGCAAAAAACAAGTTTGAGTTTGAGTTTTCTCTCAATCCACACCCTCACATTTACAGGGTTCCTACACATTTTAGCTTTCCCATTTAAAAATTATAAACAAATTCATTGTCTGGATTTAAAGATTTTGGTTCATGTTCACTATGATCAGGGATTTAGGTTAGGTAACGTTTATTTGATATGGACATTACAGTAGCATTATAATTGTAACATACATTTATGCACAAAAGACCAGATGCACTGTATTTAGTGTCCACAGGAGGCTTATAAGTGTGTAGTGGAGGGTAAATCCACCATATCAAAAATAGAGTTCACCACCTTTTTAGACTAATATAAATTAAATAAATTCTAAGTATGAAGAATGCCATCAGTCTTCTTAATAATTGGAGGATGGATAGTCTCAAAACATCTTCAAACCAAGATGTTTAGAGGTAACGAATGTGTGCCAGTCAGACCATTACATTTCTTCAGTGATGACAAATTTGTCAAGCATGGTCAGAGCTGTTATCACTATGGGCCGGATCTACTAAAGGTTTGCGTGTGTAAAAAGATGTGCAAACTCATAGCACGTGCAATTAAATGTACAAACTGATCTACTAACAGTACACTGAGGACTGCGTCTCTCAAATGTGCAAAATAACGTGACTTATCAGGTTAGTACTTTTGCCTCAATTAATATGCAAGATGGGGCGATTCATGCTATTTTTCACAATACTGGGAGGAGAAAATGTAAATAGATTAATGCAGCACACGCACTGTGCTCTATCAAACCTGAACGCACAGAGATTGCACCTTTATTTATTTTCGTTTCAAGAGAACGTGCAAATGCTCTGCATGCTTAAAGAAATCAACATATATTGAAAAAATATGAATTCAATCACTTTCAAAATTCTAAACATATTATTACCCAACGAAATACTCATTCTCAATCATTTCTTTGTGTTAAGAACTGCAAAATCATTCTCAAAAACACATTACTGCAGTCACAAAACAATCTATTACAGCTCTATCATTTATTATAGCCTATTTTAACCTTCTAATTCTATAAGCTCAAGTGTAATTTTGCATGGTACAAACCATTAAACACGCAAAACCCTAATTTAAATACTGCTGTCTCCACCACGTTTGCACCTGTTGTTATTTACGCAATCACCCGCAAAACGCCCATCAATCAAACGCACACGCATTTTAGTACCCTGTATTTGGGATCTTAGTAGATCCAGCCCTATGTGTACACAGTGCACAAATTGAAGCTAAATGTAAGGCATTTGGCGACATTATGACAGACCTTGATGGCAGTTGAGCGCAAATAATTCATTTTCATTTTCATACATATCTACATTATGCAGTTGGAACTGTTGAGCTGTGACATTTCTAGAGTTCACGGTGAGCCTATAAATAATATGTACTGTAGCTCTACTGAGAAAAGGTATGAATAGGAAATATATGAGAAAAGGGGGAAGGTCACTTCTGAGAGCTACACTGAGCTTTGCATTCATCATTCAGAGACATCATCACATGAAATTTAAAGTGGTAATCTGTTCCTAATTTTTATTTTCTCCATCTTTGGTGCTAAGCACTCATTGCTGTGGTATTTTCTTATTATATACAAATATTTAGCACCAAAGATGGAGACAAAATAACAAATCACCACACCAATGACCGCTTTGGACCAAAGACGGAGTCAAAAATAAATAAATAAAAGACAGCAGCAATGAGTGCTTAGCCCCAAAGATGGAGACAAAAAACCCTTAAACTCACAGATGGCCACATTAACTTAAATTCCATAACCTATTCCCAGGTGGATCTATCGATTGACAAACATGTTTTTCTTTCTGTACTAAGATTCTCTCTATATAACAGAAATGCTGAACAAAAATTAAAGACCCCATGAGATGGAAGTCAAGTCATTGTGTGTGGCTGTGATACAAATTATGTATAGGCAGGAGCAAGTGTGAATTGAGTTAGTTGATGACAGTGATAGCCAAATGGCCAAAAGTAACAATTGACAGCAGTCAAACTGATGTTATCACCATACTTGCTGTAACTTGCTATAGCATTCTTGCATTTTAAGACATCATGCTCATTTCACAAAATTGCGGTTTTGGGACATGTGTTGTCCTGGTCCTACTCTTGTTCTGTTACATTTACATGGTTCTCCTTACATTTCCTGTTTGTTGACACACATGTTGAACTCCTTGACAAACACTAATTAATTATATTTAGGTATCCTAAAGGGATAATTCATTATTCCCTTGTTGCAAGATCAAACCATTCACCAAGAGTACATTTTCATCTCTATCATCAGGGTGCTGTTTGTGTTGCTGTTTTTTTGGAACAAAGGCTTTTTCAAGTACACTGTGTTGTCTCTCTTGTCATATCAGTATTCTGCACCAAAACTACTGACCAAAGACTGGATAAGTGAACCACCAGACATGATCATGGGATCAGTCATGTTCATGTTTATCATTGCGCAATATTTATATTTATCTACTATTATTTCATCCTAAACATCTATACACTTTTGTGGTGTGGTGATAATATACACATTAATGTTATGGAATTGTATATTAGCTGAGAAGTTAATGTAATCACCCCATGCTTATTGGAGAGGATGTTTACTGGCTACTAACATATTTATACAGTGATATGCGATATTATTGGAAAAGGAGCTATATTTACTGCCCAGCTCTGTATAATGCCTCCCCGTGGAGTATACAACATTAACTCCACTATGCGTATCCCTAAGCATAAGATCATACTAATGGCACTGCCAGATCAGGGTTACACACCACCCACCTGCACTTTAGAGGATAAATCATCCATCACTTCCCTTTTAAAATGGACAGAAAATGTATCGTTCCATACACTCTGCCTCATAGCCCCAACAAATGAAGAAGACAGTATCAGCACAAGTCCTGGGCCAGACTCACAACAACGTATTGATGTTCTACCCCCTTCACCCTCTAAGTGAGTATAAGGTATCCACAAGCTCCAAGGTTGGCGCCAGCCTCTGTCTTTTATGCACCACAAACCAGAATTAATTGCAAATCAATCGAACAAAGTACAACTGATCAGTAAAACAATTAGTAATTTTAGCTCTTTGTCCAGGTTTAGCTTTCCAGAGGCTTCCACTGTGTTATGAATTTTTTTCTTCCTATTTATAGGTGGGTTTTCCCTCTGGGATCTCATTAATATTTAACATGATGAAAAGACAATGATGGACCAAACAAAAAACACGCTTGACAGTACTAGTACCTAAGGTATATAGACAGCCAGCCAGATAGATAGATAGATAGATAGATAGATAGATAGATAGATAGATAGATAGATAGATAGATAGATAGATAGATAGATAATGTCCTCAAAATCCTCCCTGTACTCAGGCCATGTTCCTGTTGCTTAAAAGACTGCCAAAGTCAAGCCTCTACTTGTACTGTACTCTTCCCTCGACTCTGCTGCCATCCATAACTACAGATATGTATCTATCTCTCCTTTCTGTCCAAAACCCTTGAGCGAGCAGTTTCCTATCAACTCTCTCTCTATCTCTCTCAGAACGACCTCATGGACCCTCTTCAATCCGGCTTGAAGGCTTCTCACTCTACCGAGACTGCTCTCCTTGCTGTCAAGGAGGCTCTCCACACTGCTAAGGCGTCATCCCTCTCCTCTGTCCTCATTTTCCTTGACTTGTCTGCGGCTTTTGACACATATGACCACCAAATCTTTCTCTCCATCCTCTCTGAACTTGGTATTACAGGATCTTCACACTCCTGGTTTTCTTCCTACTTGACTAACCACTCATACCTGGTCGCATGGAGAAGATCTCTGTCCAGACCATGCTCTCTCAACACTGCCGTCCCTCAGGGCTCGGCTCTGGGGCCTCTACTGGTCTCTAAGTACACCAGGTCCCTTGGCTATGTGATCTCCTCTCATGGCTTTTCCTATCACTGCTATGCCGATGACACTCAACTCTACCTCTCCTTCCCTCCCGCAGAAACACAAATTGATGGGCACATCTCTGCATGTCTTCAAGACATTAGTGCTTGGATGTCTCTGCACCACCTCAAGCTCAGTCTTGACAAGAGAGAGATACTCGTTCTCCCTGGAAAAAACTGTCCTCACACTGACTTCTCCATCACCATTGACTGTTATGAGCCTTGGGGTGACCCTGGACAGCCAGCTGTCCTACTCTGCCCACATTACTGTGACAACCCGCTCCTGTATATTTTTCCTCTACAACTTCAGCAGAATCTGCCTGTTCCTTACAAGGGAAGTGGTGCAACTCCTGGTCCAGACACTCTTCCGGTCACTTCACTGGCTTCCCATCTCTGCTTGCATCACATTTAAGACACTGGTACTGTCCTGCAGTGCAGTACATGGAAGTGCCCCTCCTTATCTACAATCCCTGGTCATGTTCCAAAATCTGTTTCATTCGCTCTGCTCCTCCACCTTTGCAGGTCGCCTAGCCCCCCCATCGCTACGTGGACACAGAAGTTGCTCATCACAAGCTCAACTCTTCTCATCTCTGGCACCATAATGGTGGAACAAGCTCCCCCCTTCTGTCAGAATGGCTCTTTTGGTCTTCTTCTTCATTTTTGTTCTTAAAAAAAAAACGGACTCTGAAGACTGTGATATAATGTTGGTTTGATTACTGGAGACAAAATGTACATATTGTAAGTTGCTTTGTACAAAAGCGTCTGCTAAATGCTGTAATGTAATGTAAATAAATTTGAGCAATAATACAAGACATTAACAGCTCACAGCACAAACACATTAGGATATATTGGCACTAGAGCTATACAAAAATAATCAAACCAAATGTTATTCAGCTAGATCTATATATTCAGATAACTGTATGCAGTGACTTTACATTAGGACCAAAAAAACTGAATGGATTTGTGGTATCTGTCACACTTGTCATTCACTTTCCAGTGGCCAGGTGAAGGGCTTGTTCAAACTAAGTATATATTTAAATTATCAATGATGTATACACTAGTCTACAAAAACATGAAGAGGCCTTCCACCAAATTGTTACATTGACAGATGGAACACCATATACAGCAATGTGTGAATGTGACGTTTAGTATTTATTAATCCCTCCACAAAACTGCATATAAAATTGATGCTGCCGTTTTGAATCATTGATGACTCTGATAATGATGATGGAGGAATTATATGTGTCTGGCAGGCTTATCAGGCAGCTAAGTATATCCCATGTCAGTTGTTTGTGCTGACATGAGACTCAGTCAGAACTATCAAAGTATTTATTCTGTCATGTTTCAACAGAAAACACCTCCCAATCCCCTCTCTGTTCCTCAAGCAAATCTTGGGTTTTTGTGGGCATTTTCTCAGAAGGGTGTAATATCAACACACAAGGAGGACAGAAGGAGAAAATACGAGAGCTATCACATTCCTTGCCAGTACAATAATACAGGGATTGTGATACCTGCTTTCCTGTCCTCATTGCTCAAATCCATTTGATTGTCACTGGCCACTGACTATGTCAGTGCAGGAGCCTGAATAAATTCATTTCTTGGAATTATGTTATATGATTCAGTAGATTACAATGTTCTTGGACTGCATATAAAATACCTATCAAAGGAGAGTAGTTGCTATCATTTCTTTAGATACTGAAGTTCCCATGCAAGGAAGGTACTACAAGAAATGAAACCAAATTAATGATTAACCAATGCCAGCAGGATTTCAGATTCTCCAACTAGCTTTCTGGAGATCCTTATTTTTTTTAAATCACAGCCTGTTGGGATGGAGTGGTAGTTTACCAAAACAAACTTCTTCTTATCTTCCAGTGCCACTCAATATCTAGTATTTTTCATACAGAATTTCTCACAATTGTCATAATTGTGATTTGATTCCCACTACAGTGCGTGTTGGAATTTGAGCAGATTACAAATGTTATAAACCAAGATGAAAGGCCTTTGTGTAGCTTTGCTAGATCTTAATGATAACATTCAAGCAAATGTATGCATGTGATACCATATGCTTAGGTAAGACTATTTGCAATCAGATAACCAGCTGTTTGCACAAGTAGTTAATTAATCGGTATTTGAAAGTTACTATTACTTGACAGACACATTTGAGACAAAGAACCAAGTCAAAACAGATTTCTAGTCATTCCCACGGTCTCTGATTGTCTTGTGACATATTACCATTGAATTACTTAACATTACGTTTTCATAAACAACCAAGTCCGCCAACAGTGACAAACGTTACCTGAAACAGAGGCTGGGGCAAACATAAAATTGCCTTCAAGCAACAAAATACAGATGAGCCATTCCTGGTGAGCTGGAGATCTCATTGATTATTTCATTTTGCAATGGGAAAGAAAAATAACTAAATCTGGTAGAGAAAATGACTGGCTGGAGCTAATATCATGATGTACCATCTTGAGGCTCTAAGATCTTTTTAATGTATTCTCTTCTCTGTGGCCGGGGCCTGAAAGGGAAAGGGAAAGAAGGGAGCTGAATGGATTCCATTAATTTAATTGAAGCAGGCTCTGACAAGAGATAAAACATCTTGGGCCCACATCTCTTCAGGGTTGGCGCAGGGCTTCATAGTAAACAAGCCGTGATCCGTAAACAAAGCCCGGAGAGCACTGCCACGCTCTATAGAGACTTCAAGGCCATGGAATATGTCAGAGATGGGCTTGAATGGATACTGAAGAGCCCCCCCTCCTTCCCCTGCCTCCCCCCACTTAAGTATTCAAGCTGTATTCTGACCATTGTGCCTCTGCTTGTGGAGATTTTGATGCTGGTAGCTAGCTATTTGACAGTACCTGCAGTGGATCAAGCAGAAAGAGAGACATCCAATCCAACAAGGGCATTGAAATATGGATGGCATTGTTGAAGTCCAGAGATTATAAGAACCACTTCCACTTTGACGTGTCCCCCTTATATATTATACACCCACACAATAATGCACTGTTAGCTAATGTACAGCATTTCACACATTGACTTCATGATAAATATGTCAACAAATTCCTCAAATCATAATTTAATTTAAAAGAAAGACAATCTACCCGCTCTACGTGATAATCTACAGTATATGTGAAAACAGCACATCTGTGAATCCAGCTGACAGGAGTTGAAAGCTCTGTAAATGGGGTCTGCTGAATGCTGAGCGTGTATAGCATGTTGCCTGCCACTCAAAAGCAACTGGTATTTGGATATGTCACATTCTTACCTGAATTGTTCCTCAGCAGGCTTTTCAACTAGCTTTTCACTGAGGTTGAATAGCAATACAAAACCCTGCAGACTCCATTAGAAGAGGAATAGCTTTATCCCCAGAACAGTGAGAATAGATGGCTAGGACAATGTAAGCCATCTACCACAAACTGGGCCTGCATGACTGGCGAATGCGGGTTATGAACAGAATGCCAAGGTTGCAGCCTCCACCACATCTCTATAAGCATCCTGTTCGGCTGGCAATTCAGTTGCATTTTGGCTTGAATGTGGACTTCTCTCAACCTTAAAACCATCACACTTCAGTGCCACCTCTCTAAGTTTAACCATATTTGTGAAATGTACACTTGTATCATACAGTTACCTATATTTTGCTTAAATATCACAAAATCAATTAGAGTGACTGAATTGGTCACAGCTTTAATCAATCAATCATGTTTTATTTATATAGCCCTTTTATACAAGCATGTCTCAAAGGGCTTTACATTGCATCATATACATAGTACATCACATCATATACTACACACAAACACATCTATTTGCATGTCTTGGACTGTGGTAGGAAACCGGAGCACCCAGAGGAAACCCATGCAAACACGGGGAGAACATGCAAACTCCACACAGAAAGGGCCAGGCGAGATTTGAACCCAGGACCTTCTTGCTGTGAGGCGACAGTGCTAACCACTGAGCCACCGTGCTTTACATTTTCATAAACAAAAAACACAATTGTTATCCTGTGATCAAATTCTATTACAGCATGCTAAAGAAAAAATCAGATTAGGTAAGTGCTGCACTAAGGAGAAATGCTGTTTTGTGGACAGCTGCTTCTTACCATTGTGACAGGAAAGAAAGGGCTGGAGAAACTCAAACCACTCTGCATGAAACTTCTGCTGCAAAGAAAAGAGTGATCCTTTTCTTTTTACAGATCAGAGTTCAATGGAGAGATGTGTAAACTAGGACCAACTCCTTCAGAATAGTTCAGAAATCAGACGCATATCAAAACCTTTGTCTGACATTTGATGACTGGGACTCACATCTTTCCTGAACATTACCTTTTTTATCATAAGAGACAAGCTAAAGAACTGGATGAACAGAATGGACACTTCTGTTGGTCTTCTACTATCTTCTACTATATCTAAGAAGAGAGTATTGCCATTTTCACTAAAGCTGAGTAGATACAAAGACATAATTCGACAATGTACAGTATGCACTAATGTTTTTCTGATTCTCCCCCTACTACACATTTAGTTGTAACTGCACATGTGGTTATTGTGTGAATCATTGTCTTCTAACACAAAATGATGTGCATCATTTTGATATCTTTCAGTATCTCCAGAAAAGTGAATTCAACTTACCTGTGGCGACATATTTTGGGTGTTGTATATTCATACCTGCACCTGCACCTCCTGGACAAAGCCATCAGTTTCCTCTTAGTAGAAGCCGGTTTGGACTCTCTTCTTACCAAATTGTCAGTGCCCTATGGTGGAGACCACCCTACTTTTAAAGGAACTGTGAGGAGCTGATTTGACTGGCCATGACTGATGCCATCCCCTACCATACCTACTGTTAACCTTTTACAACTACGCCGCAGGTGCGCCTCCGCTGCACCAATGCTATGCTACTGTTGCATGAGTGCCTCTGGTCAAAAAGTCACAGAAAATCTGTTGATCATGCCCAAGTGAGTCAGCACTGTGATTCACGAAAATAGGGCTCTTAATGAGCAAAATAAAACACAGTGATTGGATTGACTACATGCAGGATAAGCAACACTTTTCAAGCTTAGCGCTCTTCCTCAGGCAATGATGTAATCAGGTTAGTATTCATCACTGAAACTCAATAATGACCATAGTTTCAAATATAGACATTTGGGGAGCCAAACTAACACTAAAACTAACACCAATCCTGACTTGAACATACCAGGATAATTGGTAACAAAATAGTATGGGTATACCTAACTCAATTTATGTTCTGCTGGTAAGTATTACAACCTACCACCTTATCACTCAGTGAGACAAAAATAACCTGATTTCAATAAAGAAAACCACAGAAAATATCATTCAGCACATGGGTCTGGTGCTATAAGCGCTTATTTTTAGTACATTATGTTTTTACACTTTGTTCTTACATTTGTAAGGTACTGATACCATAGATTAATACACAGATTAATACACTGGAATAAAGCTATTGTAACGTGTTTCCCATTGCACTTTTGTGACTGCTATGGTGTGAGCCAATAACTGTGTGTAGGTTATATGTCATTGATGGAGAAATACCCTGGCTAATTTATTGGCGTCCTGATCCATTTTACAACCATATATGCATTATTTTCATCTATTTGCCAGCATATTCTCAGAAATAATACAGAAGGACTTAAAAAGGCCCATGAAATGAGAACATAATGAATGACATTGTGTGATCATTTGGCCTCTCAGACGGTGCTTAGGAGCTCTAAAAGTAACTTTAGATTATTGTGGTGAATCAATAATGTAACTATCTAATTTTTTTTGCCGTCCACCTATACTTGTCTTACGTCATTGATATCACAGCTTTCAACACAAGTTGTAAAGTGGATTCCTGCCCTGGAACAGGAATCCAGTAATGGAGCAAAAGATGGAACAAAATCCAGTAATATTTTGTTGAAGTGGTAGACCCTAAGTAGTTCATATATCGCTGTTAAGTGATCTGAGGAAAGTATAACCCTTCTGAGATGCTGTACACCATCTCTCAAACACACTTTATCTTGTTTTGCGGTGTTTCTTCTCTGTCTCTATTACCTCATTATATCCTATCTCTTTGTCATGCTATGGCTTTTCCTCCAGCTTTCATTTGTGAACTAGCTTGACCTTGCCCATCTGTATGCAACCAATCAGAAACAGAGGAAAATAACTATAATACACATTGAAATTGAAACTGAACTTATATTTTATTTTACTTCTGGAAACTCAAGATTATTATGAGACCCGACAAGACGAGTCATACCATCAACATCCTTTTGCTTCTGTTTTGAGGGTGAGAGAGTTGCCCATGAGTTACAGTTCATGATAGCCTTATCAACATCACATTGGAAAGGTTTTGTTGAAACAATATAATTATTATCTTCCTATCACAAACAATGGAAACCTTTATCAGTAGAATTCCTTTAGAAGTTTAAGAGATTACAATGTTTGGAAAGCCACATATACAGTGTATCCAAAAGATAACATTTAAACACCTATCAACATTGCAAACATTAGCTTATGAACGCTGGATTATAATGTGCTTTTTTCCCCTTGTTTAAAAAAAATAAAAATCACCTCTGACGTCTAATATCGCCTGAGAATGCCAGCTTTCTTCTGTTTGCTCTTTGGGGATATTGTTTGTTTTCCCACATCAAAACTGGAAACTTTCCCTTGTCCTGTATACATGGGAATACTGTATTGGATACTGTAATAGTAAGATATATTTCCCAACATATTAGAGTTCAGTAAGGCAACAGCCTGACAGCGCATTTTCAACTCGGATGTTTCTTTTAAATGTACAGTACAAAAGCTTACAGTAACATCCATATCAGCGTAATGCATACTGTGTACATAAATGTGCAGGTACCGTTTGTGCTCCTCATGAGATCAACTATCTGACAGCAACACATTCTTTATGCAGAACAACTTTTATCTGAATCCGCTTGATCTTCCTATCGGGCCAAATCAAATCACAGTGGTGTGTCTTTGCAAATGTTGAAAGTCTGCTGATGACTATCTGAGAGGTTGCTGTCATGGATTCAAACCCCTAGCCTCATCCTGCTGATCCTTCAGAGATCAGGGCTCAACTTTCAAAGCAGTCCTGATGGTGGTATTGTGGAAATACTCCCAATGTTTCACCTGTTTGGCATCTAATCAGATCCAACCACGCCACGGCCCACACCTTGGCCCATTTTATCTCCTCCAGAATGATCTAATAACCCCTCCCTCTATCAGCCTCCATCGCTGGATGAAAAGGGGAAACAGATCAGTAACACTTGAATGCTTGCATGACCTTTATTTCTTGCTTAACATCTGTGTGCAAAGTGCAACGGGGAGAAGGAAACATGACCACTTGTGCTGATTGAGATGAGATTGGATTCACAGTGAGAACAAAGAAGAGAAGGAGAGATAGTGAGACTGAGAGGAAAAACAGTTTATGTGTGTGTACGTACATTGTATCTGCATGCATGTGTGTGTGTTCTTGTATTTCTATACTTATCAGGACCAAAGGATTGAAAAATGAGGAGAAACCTCCAGAGTGACTACCTTTTGGCTGGTCCTCACTTCTTCAAGGGGTTAATTTAGGATTAGGATTTTGGTTTAGGTTAGCATAAGGGTTAAAATGTAGGTTAGTGGGCTAGGCTTGGGGGGGTTAGGGTTAAAAAAAAGGCTTCTCAAAATGATTAGAACAAACTTGATGTAGACAGAAGTAAATGAGTTATAACTCTAAATGACCAGTATAATGTACCCATCGAAGGTACTCACAAGTATAGTAAGAGTATGTGTGTGTGTGTGTGGGTCATCGATGAACATTTACTTTGAGATGTGTCAGGAAGCTATTATTGTAGCCAGTCAGTCCTGTCAGCCAGCAGCTAAACATCCATGCTAAACAAGTAGACAGTCAAATGACTGTCTTCACACTGCTATCTCGCCATTATGTCTTTACACAAATTGTTTATGTCTTCACTGTTGTGTGTGTTTGTGTACTCTTTCTTCAAACCAACAGACATATTGCATGACTTGAACAACTATAGATACATAACAATCATATTACAATAACAGCAATTATATTGACTGAATGGTAAATGACATGAGGGAGCATGTTTAGCTGTACAGAAAATAATTCCATTCTAGTCAATACAAAGGATGGCTTTGTCAACCTTAGTCTAGTGTTTATTTTCACCCGAACAAAGGCCGATTGGAAGATGCTGAGCGAAGCGGGTCTGATTGAGAAGCAATAGAAAAGTCAAAGACTTTATGTCAGCTCTGTCCGACTTATTTAATCACCAGGAGTGGTGGGGGAAGACAGACTTTGATTAAGACCAGCTCGCCGATCAATAAAGTCCTTGAACTTGCATAAGTCACTGCTGGCCACTCACAATATTGCTGATAGCCGCCCCCAACACATACACACACGGACACACTCACT
This sequence comes from Acanthochaenus luetkenii, assembly GCA_900312575.1. NCBI lineage: Eukaryota > Metazoa > Chordata > Actinopteri > Beryciformes > Stephanoberycidae > Acanthochaenus > Acanthochaenus luetkenii. The sequence goes on from OMOT01039118.1 coordinate 17,907, forward strand.
CACAGACACACGCACATGCATGAACGCACGTGCGCGCACGCGCGCACACACACACACACGGTTTATTCACAGAAGCCAATGAGCACACAACCTACATCTGCCCAGCTCACCTGAGTAATTTCCCCATTGATTAATAGATACATTTGACCCCAGTTTTCAGGGTACACATAAGTTTAAAGAATATTCCAGAGTTAAAGCTGACACCGCTGCATCTAAAATACAAACGGCACCCAATCCGGTCTCTGAAGCGTTGATCTGGACAATCAGCGGTTTGGTGTAGTCCGGGTTCACCAATACCGGTCCCGAGCACAAGGCTTCCTCCCACCACCTGGAACGCCTTCTCTGTCTGCTCTGTCCACCGCACCTGGTCCGGCAGTCGGCTGAGTGTTAGGTTCATCAGGGTGGCCGCTAGGGGAGAGAAATGGGGGACAAAGCGGCGTGAGCCCGAGAAAGGTGCGTACCTGCTTCTTGGTCCAGGGCTGGGGCCACTCCCCGATCTCCTCGACCGTGCCGACCTGGGGCTTCACACAACCTCGGCCAATGGTGTATCCCAGGAATTCGGCCTCCTGGAGGCCGAGACGACACTTCTTTGGGTTGGCTGTCAGCCCTGCTGCCCGAAGGGATCCCAGCACCACCATTACCTGTCGTAAATGGGCCCCCATTCTCCCACATGAATCACAATGTCATCAAGGTATGCGGCTGCGTACTCAATGTGAGGTCGGAGGACCCGGTCCATCAGCCTCTGGAATGTGGCCGGCACACAATGCAGGCCGAAGGGGAGCATCCGGTACTGAAACAGCCTCTCTGGGGTGGAGAAGGCGGTCTTCTCTTGGTCCTGTGGGGCCAAGGGTACCTGTCAGTGCCCCTTTCTGAGGTCCAGGGTGGTGATGTAGCGGGCGTTTTCCAACCGCTTGATCAGTTCATCCACCCTGGACATAGGGTTGGCGTCAAATTTGGATATGTCGTTCAGGGGCCGAAAGTCATTCCAGAACCCGGGCGTCGGCCTGGGCGTTGCTCCCTAGTGGCTACAGCAGCAAATCGCGGCCGATGAGGACCGGGATGGGAAGGTCCGTTACCACTCCTTCTGGCACCATACACCTTCCCCCAGTGGTCTGCAGGTCGAGGGTGGTGAGGGGATACTCCCGGGTCTCCCCATGAATACACCGGACCCCCACGGTGCCCTCCAGGGCCGGTCCCCAGG
>OMOT01039122.1:0-11467 GCA_900312575.1 Acanthochaenus luetkenii
TTTCAAACAGCATGGTAGATGGCAGACTGGCCGAGTTGGCATCCTGACAGACAATGCCAGAATTACAAAGGAAAGAAGTCAAAACTGGAACAGACTCTCTGTGAGATGCCAGGAAGCAAGGATAGTGTGTGTGTGTGTGTGTGTAATGTGTTGGTATGTGTTCAGTCATGCCTGCGTGCACACATGCGCAATCATGTGTGCTAGCCTTCATGCAAGCACGTGTGCACATGTACAAATGTGTAAAAATCATACATGAACGTATGTGCGGGTGTACGTGTGCACTTGCATACATGCATGTGTGCGTGTGTGTGTGTGCATGAAAACACAATCAGGAGTCAGTTAGTGTGAAATCAGTCCCTGATGCGCCCGGGGCTCCTGATGCCCAGAGGCAGACAGGCCAGCTGGCAGCTCTCTCCTCCCAGGCAGCCTGCACATCACTGGGGCATTCTTCAGGCCTGCAGCCCCCCAGCCCTGGAGCTGACATCTGGAGGTTATCAGTCTGACAAACAGGCAGAATAACAGTCCGTGCTCATTGCCCATTCTCTGTTCACTGTCGATCTGAAAAATTTCATTCAGTTCTTTTGATGTTAAAAAAAAGAAAGAAAAGAGTCTTTAGCGCTGCAGTGTCGTTTCCCCACGCCGGTTCACTGTGATAAGTAAACGATCAGTGATAGCGTTCAGTAAGGAGAACGTTTTCCCATGAGATCTTCCAAGGAAACTGAAGTGAAGAGAATTAACATTGAAATCTAACTTCGAAAAAAAATCACATTCTCATTGCCGCTGTCTGCCTGTTGACACTTACAGCTTTTCAGTGTGGATGGTCAAATTAATCAGGCCATAATCACAAAGTTAAAGCACACAGTAAAAGCACAACCATCCAACCCTATTGGTGTTGCTTTTCAATGACCAGTGGCCCTCAGGGTCCTACGTTCCAACCTCTGCCGGCCTTCGCTGTAATCTACCCTGAACAGGTGAGGCTGTCTAAGGAGACTGTGGGGAAATAAATGCAAACCAAATAAGCATTAACACCAGTTCCGACAACCAGTCGACTCCAAATCCAGTGGTGCATAAATGATGGGCTCTAAGCTGGTGGAGAAGGCAAACCAGCCTGCCATGAAATCAGTATGGGGTGGAGAGCACCCATGGTGTGTGAGGTGCGATAGCCTAAGTAAATAAACACTGTCGAAAGGGCTTTTCGGGCCCATGATGCACTACACTTCGGTCGTTTTCACATTAGGAACGGTTGCTTCCGGTCCGTCCCCGAGAACGATGGTCCCTCCTCCCCACTCCCCTGCCGGCCAGCTTTCACATTCCCAATGTTGTTCCGTTCCCGAGCAGAGAGAGATGAGAGCAACACTCCGATACAGCAGGTGGAGTTAAGCATCTAGTTGGTTTGCGATCCGTCAATGAACACAAGAGAACACAAGAAGAGGACACTTGCGTCATCTAGTACGTGACAAGCTGTTAAGAGAAGTAAACAAAGCCTGTACAATGGAGTCGCCCTTCGCCCTGTGCCTACTTTTATTATTTAGGAGGCAATTTTTCAGTCAAGGAAGACCCTCTCGCCTGCCTTCCTACTTTATCACGTGTGTGTGTGGTGTTCGGAGGTTGAGATCGGCACGTGCTGCACGCATACAGTACAGTTCACACTTGAATCGTTCCGTGACCGGGGACGCCTGAACCTTCCCCCAGACCACCTTTTCAAGTGGTCCCGGGACGGAACGCAGTGTTCACACTAACCAAACGATCTGGACTTTGGGGGTAATCGTGCTCGGAAACTGCCCCGGGTCCATAGTGTGAAACCGCCCTTCAACTGCAATTGCATTGTAAAAGTTAAAATACTAACAAGCCCTGGCTGATCAGGATGCACATTCCGCACACGCTAATTTCTACCAAAAGAAAATAACAGAGAAACTAAGCCCAATGTTAAAAGCAAATACTGTATGTGCACTGACCTAGTGCCATAGAGCAGAGCAAGCACAAAGAGATATGAATAATATGCTATATCCTGGGATGAGCCCATCTCATCTGAGCAAAGACTAACCAAGCCTGCAATTAGTCTGTGCGGCATTTCTCTGTACACATGTCAGTCGGCTCCACTTATACACAAAGCCAACGTGAGTAACTGAGCTGCCTGTCTTTTAATCACCACAGGGGAGAAGAGCGTATCTCAAGCCGTTTATAGCCTCTCCAACTGTTGCCGTGTTGATTACGGTTGCGGTGAGGGAAAGCAATTATGATAACCTCTTTTCTGAAATCACTATTGACTTTCAGAACAAAGAGATGGGCTCAGATAACGACTGCTCACCTCCATGTCTGTTTACCAGACTGGAGAGGGAAAAGGGGCCACTGAGTTCAAAAGCACTGTGCTGCAGCATCCCTGTGGTGATGACTTGATGTAACTTTTATAATTAAAGCTGCAATGGGCAACTTTGCCTGTTGGAGGTAACATTGAAAAATGTGAACTTCAATACCCAGAAATCATGTGAAGTGATGGCAGGAAACTCCACACAGCACGCTCACGTTTACCAACCTGGCCTGTGATGCTTTATACTAATGGATACCAAAGGGACGAGAGAGGCAAAATATCTAACGTTGGTGAGATTTTGGCAAATTGGGCAAATGTACTGGATCTAAATGAAGAGGGATGGGACGCTCTTCTCTATTGTATGATACTGTGTGATAATGTGTCGCTGCTCAAACTAGTTGAATCGTTCTTAAATGTTTTCCTCTGGTCTGACAGAAGAAACCATCTGGCCGAAGGTGTGAAAAAGAGAAGGCAACAGTGAGTGATAGATTGTTCGGAATTCTAGGGACAGTGAGCCACATGACCTCGCCCACAGAGCCTGAGCCTGTCTGCAGGGCACAGACTGAGGAGTCTCCCTCTGTACTACATGGAATACTTTTCTGCCTTTTCCATGTTGAGTGAAAGGATACTTACTTAGCACAAAATGTTACAAACACAGATTATTTTTGACCAGATTGACTAGTGTCTCCAAGAAAACCGTGATCCCTAATTCATTTCACCTATTAAAATCCACTTTAGTCATGAAGGGAGGATGTAAAAGAAGCAGGGGAACCGGTTTTCAGCTTTGAGAAAACTGAGACCTAGATTATGCAAAATGAGGGGTTGGGGGATCAACACTCAAGGTATTCCTATTATTTAGTGTAGTTTTAATCATTTAAACAAATCACTATCTGAAACATTTACTGAAACAATCCCAATTATTTATTATAACTTTTCTACAGGGCAATTTCCTTCCACAAAATCACTAAAACGCCACTCCAATACCTACCTGTTGCGTCTGAAGAAAAATGTGACAAGAACACATGTAAAGGCTATTCGGATAAAAAAGGCTATTCAGATAAAAAAGAAAAGAAAAAAGAATGCATTTAAAACATGTAACTGGTTTTCAATTTTCCATTTGATTACTGGAAACACAATTATTTCTTGTTCAATTATTGGACCTCTCTCTAGCTCACATTATGGGGAGAACATAATTATAGGCTACCACCACATCAGCTGGTCCTCGCCGCCTCCGCCACAGTGGAACATTAGCTCAATCAATGTCAATTATTTCCCAGTCTCCATTAATGCACAGGAGTGGGCAGAATTTTAATCCCAACTCTGCAATTGCTTTAGGTACATGTGTCTTGGGCTTTTTGTCATGATTAGAAACCTGAGTGAACATTAAGCCCAAAGGCGTTCAACAAGTACTACAGGAAAAATGATAATGGGCTTGTCCCTCAACAAAGTGCAGCCCGGTATTAAAAGTCAGCAACAGTGGCTATACATTTGGCCCTGTGCTGTACTACAGTCTCTGCTTGATAATAGTGCCTCGGTAGCAAATAGGGCCATGTCTCTACTTGTCACATACATAGACGCAATGCATCCTTAGTGCTGTGCCAGCAGTTTTATGAAGTCTATGAAGCTCGCGAAATAAAAAATTTGAAGTACCTTTTATTACATTTCGCCCTGTTCCCATTTCATTAATTGAGCTGAAAATATTCACATGTAAATGAATACTGTCCCCCATGGTCCTCTGGTTCGTGGGAGCCCATTATCTCCATGGTGAGTGTTTATTCTCCAATATGTAATGCACATTTATTATTCCATAGTTATTCAAAAAATGACCAAAATGTCCATAAAAATCAGATCATGAAAAAAACAACGTGTTACCCTGGTATGTACATCTTTGTATTCCTGAAGATGATTTTACCTGGGTCAGGGGTATAGAAGGGGGGTGTCCGGCCAACGCTAGCTTAACGGTGGTCTCCCAGATGTGCGGGTCGTGGAGCTCCCGGGCCGTCACCATGAACTGGACCGGCTCCGACAGGTTGGCCACCTCCTGCTCGGTGTACACAGAGCCGTCAGGCCGCACGCTGAAGTTAGGGTCGCTGCTGATGAAGCCCACCTCTCTGCTGCGCTGGCAATCCTCAAACTTCACTGCAGAAAACCACAGAGAGGGAGAGCAGTTAGAGAGCACCGCCAGATTTAGTCCATGAGGTGTTCGCACATCTGGCAGGTTTGAGATTAACCAGCATCCCTCAAGTCGTATCTTGAAATATCTCATCGCTCCTCCTGTCATTCCTGACCCCCTGCTTTGACGTCTTTGGCAAAACAAACTGCTTATCTGCTTTTGAAGCAGAATACATGGAGGGAAATCTAATTCTTTTTCATCTCATTCTTTTCCCAAACTAGCCAGATGATAATGTCAAAATAGCATTTCCCTTGGCTTCTCCAGGGAAAGCAGGAAGAGAGAGGCTAACACACATTAGGCTGACTGGGCCGACTGTGGTACTCAATCAAGTTTCTCTTCATGAGGCAATGCTGCCAAGCACACACACACAGAGACAGAGACAGAGAGAGGGCGTGATGGGCTGTTGAGTGCATCAGTACTGACTCTCCAATGACAGATAACATGAATATGCCATTACACCACATAAAACACAAGGGAAGCCAAAAGCAATGCAGACAGAGCAATTTGGAAAAGCCTTCCATTCAATTTCAGTTCAAGTCAATGAACATTCGGAGCATCACTATCCACGATTCATGGTATGATGCAATGGCATGAATGCTTACGATGAATGATTGTTATTTTCAACATGTCATGTTAACACGCGCGCGCACACACACACACACACGGTGCCCCACCCCTCGTCTCCCTCTACCCTCAAGTTAAAATGCATGTTCTGTGATCTTATCTCACACACTGCTGATAACAAGACACATTGATTTCATAAATCACCCAGGGAACAGATTGCCTGTTATGAGCTACGGCAGTGAGATTTTTCAAAAATCCAGCGTGAAGAATTCTGCAGCAAGCTTTTTATCAAGCAATCTATTCAATTTATCGCCCGGCTTCCTGTCAAAAGCAGCTCCCAAACAACAAGCTAATAAAGTGTGAGATCTTCTCAACCACTGCAGCTCAGCATCACACAAATGAGGCAGCTTGTTTCAACCCCAGAGTAATTGCACAGGTAACGGGGGGGACGGCAAACACAATTTTGACAATGTGCGCATCCATCTACTTCGGCAAACACAATCCGAGCCTCAAAAAATACAAGCCTGTGGAGGACGTCCCTTAAGCTTTGTGTGAAATTATTGGCTGGCTTTTGGGATTGTTTATCAAGGGGAGGTGATTTAACAGGCAGTGACAATATATGGCACAGACCTGCTTGAATTGCCCATAGATGAATTGTGGTGACAGCTGAGGACGGGCGTGCATTATGTAAATGACTTCAATTAGCTTGAACTGAGCAGGCTAATTGTTGTCACTTAGACAGGTCTCTTGTGGTGCAGCTCGGGAAGCAAGGCGTAAGGATACGTGCACTGCGAGGCGCTGCTCGTGTGTGTTGGTGTGCTCGTGTGTACGCTTGTGCACGAGTGAGCCCTGAGTTCAAAGTACAGTATCTGTTTTATTCATGTTTGTCCTCAGCCTCTGTGCATATATTGAATTCTATGTCAATCCAACAATAAAACCAGCAGGGGCTCTGAGGGCAAATCTGAATCTGCTGCCTTGCGTTTAACAGTTGCGGGGTCAGTTGGCATGGGAACACACGCGCGGCATGTGAGGCGTTGCCATGGCGCTGTAGCGCAGCATTGTTTGACTCTTCATAAGGGCACCGGGCCGTCTCCCAGTTTACCATCCATCGCCTACTGGTACACACCAGCAAGGGGCCAGGACCATGACCCTGATTACTGACACATTGACTTTGTGTAGAGATAATTCATAATGGAGACATTTTGCTGTTCATTTAAAATGCTGTTCACAGAGCACTTTCAAATGTGAGAGAATAATCTCAGACTGCATATCAGCGGAGGTGGTGGGATCTGATCTGCCAAGCTGTTAAAGGGAGATGAAAGAGACAGAAAGAGCACAGAGAGAAGATTGTGCGTGTATGTGTGTGTCTGAGAAAGAGAGAGATGGTGGGATAAAGAGGGTGGGAGAAAAATAGCATACCACCAGACAGGAAAGAAGATAGACTTGACAATATACCCCTTTTTAATATTCTTCCCATTCCTCAAAAAAGTCCTTTTTGTGGCAATAATCAACGTGCAATTTTAGCTGTGCAATTTATTGACTGTTGTTGCACATCATGGAGCATCAACAATGAATTAATAATCGCATGGAACACCAAGAAAAAAGAGAAATACATTGAATTGATGAACGAAGACAGGGCTCTCCAGTGTTGGTTTTCTCTGCTGACAGCCCTGAAGGTCAGAAACCCACAGTCCTTTATAAAAACACACACACACACGAGGGGAAGGGATTGAACGCTGGTCCAAAGGGCTCTGAACTTTTGCTATATGGAGACAGTGAAGGCATTCGCTCTATAGTGTAGCTACATGTTATAAATATGGTCATTTCACAATGTGCCACTATGTGTAGTTGTTCTGCATGCATTTACCAGCACAGGATTGATGTTGCAATCCTTTGTGCCATAATATGTTTTTTGTCATTGCATCAACATAACGTTTCATGAAACTCAGGGTTGCCAACTCTCACACTTTTGGTGCGAGTCTCACTCTCTCACGCTCCCCAAACAAATATCACGCATAGCAAACGTTTAAAATATAGCAAGACTCAGTCTGAGCAAAGTGAGCAGGCTCTTCTAAACACATTGGCTTGCACAAGATATTTTTCCCCTACATGAGATCAGATTGGCACAGTAAAACAAGAGGCCCCATGCTGTTTTACAAGCAAAAGTAAAATAAGTGAAATATCTACATTTAACATATTTGATACCATCAACCAAAGATCCACAGAAGCTGTTCTGAGTGTTTCTGGGTCGGTGTGTAACAGACCACCTGACCAGGTGGATGACAGGATCTGCTGTGTCTTCATTGTTTTGAGACCTTGGTTGTATTTTGTGCGCGTAATGAACTGTTTGGTTAAACAGTCTTAGTGTTGACAGTTGCATTAACGGTTTTGAAACCTCAGTAATAAGAAATGCTTGTAACCAAATGTGAAAAACTGTTATTATAAAAACATGGCTGTGAATGTGAAGCTGAATATCCATGGCTTGTCATTGTGTGAGATAATTAATACATGTTATTATAGGGCTACTTACTTACCGATGTTTAAAAAGTAAAAATAAGAAGGTAAATTAGCACTGTGGCTCAGGTGTTGTACTGTAGGCTAATTATCAGCAGCTCAGGAAAGATATTCAAATTATTACCAATGATCAGTTGTTTGTGAATGTTTAGGAGCGCTAAAGTTACAGCCCATGACATGAAAATCGTACTCCAACCAACTCACCAAAGTCGGCAACCCTGAGAATTGTATTGCAATATTTAATTACATTTATGAGTAAATGGAAGATTCTTTACTAAAACTAAGATTAAGTGTCCGAATTATCTTATGACGACTTGGCACAGTTGTGAGAAAATGTGACTTAGTGTGGGTTAGCTTGGAAGTCTTGAGGAAATAACATTACCTAAGATGCCGGATCACAAAAGTGGTGCCCAAAAATGACAACATAAAAAACTAAAAAATGCCCAAGTTGGATAGATTCCTACACAAGCCTTCGTCAGATCCACCTCTAGCTCTGTGGCTGCTAGCATCACTTCACCACCTGCTTTACCAACCGCAGGCCCTCAGCCTGACAGTTTGCCTGCCAGATAATAATTATTCATACTAAACCGTTTCAACAACCTAGCAACCAATAACAGTCAAGTTAAAGTTGACTACTGCCAATCTGCTGTTGCTCTGTCTAACTAATGTTAACCAGCTGATGTTACTTTTCTCCCTCATTCGTCCATGCAATACAGATTCATCCATGCGCAGTATTTTTGATACTCTCTTACAATAAATGTATGCTACATATCATTCACTCCATTCCAGTCCTGATTCCCTATTAGAGATCTGAGAAGTGCTGCTGAATTAGTGGATGGATTTAATTAAGGCAAAGGTGTGTGCAGCAAGTAGAGCTCTGTTTTGTGCACGTAAAGGGGCACTGCAAGGCACTTGTGTTCATAAAAAGAAGCTTCTGCACACCTGGGGAGCAGGTGACAGGTGCGTGGGAGAAAACTGTGGTCCAGAAAATAAGAAGAAAAAAAACTCCTGCACACTTGCATAGGCTACTTTATTAATAAAACAGCATTTCAGTCCAGAACCAGAACCGGACGAAGGTCTTGTGGACCGAAAGGTTGTTTTATTAATAAAGTATCATAAGTATCCAGTAAACATCATACTGTAAATTGTATGAAACCGGGGATGATTTTGTACTTTTCTATCTTGTGTGCGTGTGTCTGTCATTGTGTCCACGGTAACAGAAAATGTGTCTGTCCCTTCGCATGCTTCTCTGTGTGCATGCAAGTGTGTGTGTGTCCTCCTCCATGTCCTGCTGTCCACAGCAGTGTTCATCAGGCTGCTGAGGGCTGTGTCATTCTGCTCGGCTGCTCTTCTGTGGACTTGTACTGGTAGAGAACATCCTGTCCAACAGAGCGGTTAGGTCAATACAGAGACGGGGTGAAACAGAGGGGGCAACCAGCCATGACACCCAACCCACCCTTCTCCTCACACACGCACACACACTTCCACGGGCTCTCTCTTTGTCTCTTCTTGTAGCTCCACAATTGGACAGTACCCTAGGGGAGGGAGAAGCTGCTCTGTATGGAATATTACATGTGCATAATGTAAAGGGCTGCACAGTCTCTCTCTCTCTCGGTCTGTCTCTCTCTCGCTTTCTCCTGCAGCCACAAAAGACCGCTGCCGCCTCTCTCCTCAAACCCATGCACTCGCAATGAAACAAACAGACAAAACGGTTTTCACCTCAGTTGATCCCCCTATGCCACAACAGCCCACAGCAGAAACTCACGGTGTCTCTCAGCACATCATTTTCTGGCCCAAATAAGGGATCCCACCCCCTTTCAGTCTAATGTGAAAATGATTGCCTGTAATTACGTCCAATGTCAATTTTGATTCTTTTTGCTTTTCGGGGGCTCCTCCATTATGCATTTCTTCGCTATCCATATGTAGCTTAGCATTACAGCAATTCATGGCTTTGTGAAGCGAGGATAACAGGACTAAGGTGGATAACGCAACATCCGGCCCATGGTTGTTAGCAAAATAGTTAGTTAAAAAGTCAGTAACATGTTGAAATATGTAACAACTTCATCATACATAATTTCTACTTACATTATTTCACCCATTTAAAAAACAGAACGATCGGCAAACGGGATCCAAAAATCCTATACATTTTTGACAATTGATCCAGATATAATCCGAAAGCTCTGAAATGACAATAACACTTGAGAGGCCTATTGTGACCCGGAGGTTAAATGACTAGCTTGAGGCATAAAAATGCCTGCTCTGGCAGGTCAGTTATTGGCATAAGTGAGCTGCACGTTTAATTACCATAAACACAAGATGACATCACCCTGATTTTAGCATCTATTAGTTAGTTTCAGAAGTGTAAAATTTTACTGATCACTTTTAAGGCACAGATGGGTGTTTTTATATACTTGCCTTTTTGTACCAAGCTTTTATTATTATTGTTTTTGGCCTCCCTTTCATGATTCTGGCTTTGCTTTTATATTTATTACCTTGTTTTTATTGCTTTTGCTGTTGATTCATCTTCTTTTGTAACTTTGTAACTGTGTTTTTAAAAGTGCTATATGAATAAAGATGATTATATTATCAGAAACAATGTAGAAAAGACTCCCGCAGACTGCTCCAGACTTTTCACTTTGACAGAGTTTTAAGCAAGTCTGAAGCAGTGTGTGGGAGTCTTTTCTACATTGTTTGCCCGTTTTTCCTCCTACGCACGTGCTGTCTGCCTACTCTACAGATGTGCAAAAGTACCTTTTCCCCATATCATTCGAAACAACAGCTGAAAATGGTATCCTGACTTCAAATGTACATAACGCGGTCGGCGAGGGACATTAATTATCCTAATTTGAGCAGTTGGAATAAAAAACGCAGTTGGAATAAAGAACGCACGTTCCGCACATCTATGCAGATATCCATTTCATGAAATCGACGTACAAGAGTGAAAGTGTAGTCTTTTACTCTGGCATGTTTAGTAGAAAGCTAGGTAGAGCGCCCTTTGTTAAGATGCTGTTTATCACAGTGGTGGCACAGTGCTAAGTAAAACCCACTGTTACCCCGCTGTTTCCCTCAAGCCAACAGGAAATTCAGCACCTCCCACTCATTTAGCAAATAACAGTATTTTAGCACGGCTGAGTCCGTGATAGACAAAGGTAGGAGCACAGTGCCCACTGTAAACCAACACACAGCTCAAAGAACATAGGTGTAACGAGTAGGGGTGTTAACGATTAGTTGTTAATCGATTAACAATCGTTAATAATTTGGTAGATTAATATTTCAAACGTAACGATCAAATTGAACCATTTGAGATCTCATCTTAATTGTGTCAAAGGGAGATGTTGGTGAAATGCAATCATTAAGTTGAACACAAGAGGCACTACACATAAGAAGACGAAGTGAACCATGTGACCAACAGAGGGGTCGGAGTTCACACAGGCAGTGTTGCCGTCCATGAAGCAAGGCCAGCCTGTGAGAAACGATGCTAATGCTAATGCTACTGGGCGAACACTAACTTACTTAACCCACACCAACGACATGGAAACAGAAGTGGACAACTTTCTGAAGGACATTCCACCATCGCTAAATATCAGTCCCACAGATTGGAGGAAAGTCAACAGAGGAAGATCCCAGAGGCTGGTAAAGTTAGCGCGAAGCTACTTCTGCTGCCTGAGACGTATAGGCCGCACGTGTATTTTCAGCAGCTGGACTCACTGTAAACCGACTGCACACGACTCTGATCATGTAAATATGCTTGTATCGTTAAATAAAAATCAACAGGCTTGGATAGTTACTGCACTTATGTAGTTTAAGTTTGAAACTGAAGCCTGAGCTGTCGTAGTTTGTCGCAGCTTTCTCATTTCAAGAGGGAATTTATTATAGCTTTGTTTTCAAAAACGTTATTTATCTTTATT
>OMOT01039130.1:0-11379 GCA_900312575.1 Acanthochaenus luetkenii
AGATAGATAGATAGATAGATAGATAGATAGATAGATAGATAGATAGATAGATAGATGGATGGATGGATGGATGGATGGATGGATGGATGGATCGATGGATCGATGGATGGATGGATGGATAGATAGATAGATAGATAGATAGATAGATAGATAGATAGATAGATAGATAGATAGATAGATAGATAGATAGATAGATAGATAGATAGATAGATAGATAGATAGATAGATAGATGTTTATATAGGACTATCTTGTTTGTCGGTCTCAGGGAATCGACAGTTATAACACAGCTGTGTCATACTCTGTTCTGTTCTGCAGGTTTCACAACCGCTTTTTTGTGTGCAGCTGCTCTACTCATAAGACCACAGAGTGTTTTTGGCACAGTAATACACAGCAGAGTCCTCTGTCTCAGAAACACCATGTTGTTGGGATTATCTCTAGTGATTTCTACACGTCCTTGCGCACTATTAGCATAATATGTTTTACTTGCATCAGAGTAAATAAGCCCCATCCATTCCAATACGTTTCCCGCAGGTTGCCTTGTCCTGTGCATTCCATAGCTACTGGAAGTAAAGCCAGTTCCTCTGCAGGAAAGACTGAGCGTTTCCCCTTAGCATCATTGTTTTCACAAGTTGCTGAGCAGCTGAGCAGCTCTCTCTACTGGCCAACAGTAGAAGACTGGTTGTACTGGGCAGCTCCCAGTGAGAATGTGTGGAACTGTGCGAATATGAAGCAGGCTGTTGCTGGAAAAGATCAAGCATGCTCAGCCTTCTTTCCCCAGATAAATAAAGGTTAAAAAAAAAAACATTCTTAATGTATATATTGTGATCCTGTGATACTGGCATTAGTGTGGAAGAGGATTAGGGCCAAGTCGATTTTTAAAATATATATATGATATTAAATTCTAAATATTTAAACTGTATTCTCGAAATATTTCCTTATTTTTATATACATACAGTACATGTTGACATTAAAGTTGACATATTTCCAGAATAAAGTCGAGTACTTAGTAAAAGTTCCCAACAAAAAATATTTAAAATAATTAGTTCAGAAATCCAAATAGATTAATTTTCTGTACATCCACTTCTGTGCCCATGCCAAATATGAAGACATTTTACTGCGCAATTATTAAGAAATTGCGAGTTAAAGTCAGCCAAAAGCTCAATTTGAACAGCAGTGGATGTACAGAAAAAGGATTCCATAGGATTTCTGAACTAATTATTGACAGTGAGGTTTTCATGAAAGGTCAAAGATGAGACATTTTACCAAGTAATTCAGAGAAATGCAGAGGCTTTAGTACTGAGGTTTTCGACTTGTTCTCAAAATATTTCCACTTTAATCTCAACATATGAAGAAGAAAAAATATCTACTTGGCCCTAATCCTCTTCCGTACATTAGTGTGAGTGTATTCCATCCATTCCAATGTTTTGCCAACTGATCTGTCTCTTTCATGGCATTAGTTAAGTAACCTGTCACATCCAGCTCCCTCACAAGAGTGTTTCTCACTGGATGTAGGTCTCAAAGCTTTCACACCATACAAAAAAAAGATTGTTAGGTCAAAGATTTACAAAGCTCAAATATTCTAAAGTGAAAGCTGCAGTCTCCGCCTGGACTGCTGTCCAAAAAAGCTCCTCACAACCTATTGCATTATCTCTGCCAAGACATTTGGCCACGAGGAATATTCCCCATAGCAGTGGCACCATTTATGTTATAGGATAATCCATAGTACAATTTATCAACAGCTGCATATGGCTGTGCTTGTAGTCCATTGAGAGATTAAACATATGGAACTAGATTCATCCCTGCTGCACAACGAAGTGTCAGAAAAGCCACTACCCATCTCATTCAACCGAAGTGTTCTACCCTTTGAGATTATTCCCTTTCCCAGCGGTGTTGCCTCAAAGATGACTCAAGAAGCTGGGCCCCTAGGGTCTTCCTTCATGGTAGGTCATGCTGCAGTAATTTCACTTTGCAATAATGTCAGTTGCAGGCAATCGATGCAAAAGCAGCCAGCTACCGGGCCCCATCAGTGCAGGTGAGGAGAACATGGAGCCCTATAATGTCATCTTCCCACACCCTGACGAGTAAAACTGCCCTTCCACTCCATAGTCTCCCAGTCAAATATTTGTCTAATCTCTTTATATAGATAGACATTTGATGGGAATAGTCATATTTTGTAAACTATAAAATGTTAAATAATCACCACACGGCAATGGTTTTCTATAGCAAAAGCACCTAAAACATCCCAAAAACGTCATAACATTCAAGTGACAGATAGTTTCATAGGATAACTTGGTACTGCTCTTTGCTTTGCAAATGACGAGAGCATTAGTACTGCTGGATAATGCTCAATATTGCAAGAGAAAACAGCAGGCCCTGTTGCAGTGTAACCAACAACCAGCCCCGATCATCTCCCTGATGCATTAGCTGCAGTGTCATCATGTTGCTATTTTTCTACGGGACACGATTTCTAAAAGTTCACAGAGGACAAAGCCCATTTCACTCCAAAAAAACGAGTATATGTACTACCAAGTGATTATGTTTTTCTCAAAGTGAAATATCACTAGTGAACACTTTGCTTTTTTGGTGAAAGTAGCTTGGGAAAGTATCCCATGCTTGGTGATTTCATTACAAATGGTGAATTTGGTCTGTCTGTATGCAGTGTATATGAACACTCGCGGATTAATGCTGTTATGTAAAAAGATTTGGAAAGCGAGTTGAAGACTTCTATGGCTGGCTATTATATAACAAAGCGAGTGGACCTTTGACTGAATACTTTGTTTCTGTGTGATCTAATTGGTCGTGTGCTGATTTAGATCACGTTCCTGTGTTGGGCTCCTAATGCAGTGCAACAGACTTGCAACAATCCAAGTTAAAATGTGATAATGGTGAGTTGATTTGAGAATATCTTATCTTAAGTTACACCAACACAGATCAGCACTTTTAATATTGCCATAGCATACAGTACATGGCTATGTAATAGGCTGATTAATTGATTGTAAATTCTCATCTGAAAATACATGTTAGCCCGCAAGCCATGTGACCGCTCCATTAGGTCTCAAATAATTTTTATGCTGAGATTGATTTCTTAAAACACATAATACATACACTGACACATGCATTGCATCTCGTAAGGTTAATTTAGCAATTCCATCAAACCTTGTAGCAGCACAACAATGCCCTTAGATTTATTTTTAAACACATTTAATAAATTACTGCTGTGCCATATTATGTAATGCCGTGTAATTCCTCCCTCACCATCTGTTGTACTCCAGCCAGTACTCTTGTTTAATTTAGGGATAACAGATAGAAATCCCCATCTAGTCGTTCATTTGCTGCTCAACTAGCACCACACGAAAGGACAGGAAGAGGAAACAAAGCACCAAACAGGAAAAATCAGGAACATTTGATAATTATTCTACATGGATTCCTTTTTTTCCCTACTAATAAGGATTCAAATCCAAAGAGGTGGTGAGGACTGACAACAGAAAATAGTTCTCAACTTTTTCAATGTAATTGTGTTACTTATTACAGTAAAACATACCTTTTGATGACATTGCAATCAATGTAATGTCAGTCGAAAAGCTTTTACAACAACCGTAATGTTTCACTGAAATATCTGTACTACATGTATATTTACAGCATTAAGCCTATCTTTGTTTTCTAGACCAAAGCTGCTGAGATAATCCATAAAAGACCTCCTTCCTCCACATTGGCGTGCGCAGATCAACACTGATCGCGGTTTTACACACACATACATGCAAAAGAAAACAAACGATATGGCAACAACACACACATAACATAATACAGTAGAGTTTAAATTTTAACAAATACATAGAAGGAACAAAACTATCTTGGGATCTCCACTAAACCTCTCATCATGAGTCATGGGCAAGCATGCATCTTTCTTAGAGGAGGAAAGAGGAGACAAGTAAGTGAACATGTGTCTTACGGTGTCTGTTTTATTGTTGTGTTTTTCACTATTTACATTTGTCATGTCAAAAAGAAAAGAAATAAATGGAATTATTGAATTTCCTTGGTTTACCAGGAAGGTGGATCTTGTTTTCATCCAATAAGAATTAATGAAAAAATATTGCTTAGTTATTATTGTTATATGTTATTGTTTTGGTAATTGTGTCTAAAAATGACAGTGACTCACTTTCATTGATATTTGTCCTTAATTTTCAAAGCTTATGCTCAGGATAAAAACATAATATTTTCATATAGGCAGTGGTAACAGTAACCAATGTAGCTAGCAAATCTAGATGCAAAAAAAAAAAACATTACAATAATCAGAATCGCCATTTTTAATCTTTTCAAATTATGTAAAAACATTATTCCTTTAAATTCAAATGCCTTCGAAATTTGAGTTCACACAAACAAGTTTCAGGACTGAATTTAAGCACTCAATCATTCTCTTGATGAGATTATCACTACCAAATATTTATAAACTCAAATGTGCAACAATATTACAGTGGCACATGAAGCCTATGCTAAAATAATCAACAGCTTAATATCTGTAGAGGAGTTACACTGACAAACAAAATCTATAAATAATTTGCTGTTCAGCGTGCATTAGGTATAAATATCCATATCTGATTAAAATAAATTATCATACAGATTTTTTGTTCAAGTTAAAACAAAGTTGTACAACAAGCAATAGATTAATCTGGCACAGGGTAAGAAGTTGAGGTATGCCTCTTTAGGTGCTAAATAATCACATTGCTATCAGAGGTAAAGAATAGCACTTTCTTGATTACTAAATCATATAGCAAAAGTTCTGTGCTTTCTTAGAAAATCATAATCTGTCATTTTTGCACTTGCAAATGCATCAGCACCAATATTGAGTAAATCCAGGCCTCAAGGTTATTTGCTGTATGAAAAGAATAAATTAATCCCATTCAGTCAAATGGACATGTTACCTACCAAGCAAATTTGTTTAATGTTAACTTGTTGCAGAAAGACTAAAACATTTCATTTTTAATCTGAGATGCATCATTTACTTTTGCTGGATATGCAGAGCTGTAAGGACCCCTGCAGGGCCGTTCTCTTATAGAGAGCCACCTTGTGGATGACTACGGTTATGTTAATTGTTGTAGATTTTGGGGTAAGATACTGTATATAAAAAGTACTAATCATTTCATGTTCATTTCATATTGTTTTGCAGACAAGAACCCTTACACATGATGAAATAGAAGGTAATACATCTTTGCATGGCAATCATTAAAATGACATTTTTCAGCATAACATTTCGCCATCTTTAGTCACATGCCATTCTCAATCTCCCTATCTCTGTCTGTTTTGTAGAGTTACGTGAAGCTTTTGTAGAGTTTGATAAGGACAAGGATGGTTTCATAAGCTGTAAAGACTTGGGGAACCTGATGAGGACCATGGGTTACATGCCAACTGAAATGGAACTGATAGAATTGAGTCAGAACATCAACATGAATTGTGAGTAACTTCCTCTGGTTCGAGAGGAAACAAAAATACCAGCAACACTGGATTAATGCTCTCTTTGGTTATTTCAATCCAAGTTTCGCTGAGACATAAATTGATCAACATCATTATTCCACCGTGTCAATTGAGGTATATTTATTTTTCTTACCATCCTGCAGTTTATATCAAGTGCACATTAAGACTTTTGGTTAAGTGTGTTACTTTGGTAATGTGTTTTCTGGTTTCTGCCCTGCAGCATGGCATGCCTATAATTACCATAGTGTCCTCTGTCTTACTACAGTGGGAGGGAGGGTGGACTTTGAGGATTTTGTGGAACTTATGACTCCCAAGCTTCTGGCTGAAACTGCAGGGATGATTGGGCTGAAGGAACTGAAAGATGCTTTTAAAGAGGTGAGCTCATGATCATCCCTCACCTCTCTCCGTCTATCTTTCACGTATTCATGCAGGTATGAAATGAATAGTGACTTTCTTACTCTTCAGCCCAAATTAAGGACATGGGTCGAGTTGACTCTAAGACCAATCGACTGTCAAGGTATCTTTGGTCCCCCCCTGGTGGACATTGAATGAATACAAACTGTTGCACACGTTTATGTCAGTTTAGCTTGGAGATGTAGTCCCTCCAGCATGCCCTGGGCCTCCTACCAGTGGGTTGTGCCTGGTGTACCTCCTAAGGGAGGCACCCGTGGGGCATCCTTACCAGGTGCTTGACCCACCTCAACTGGCTCCTCTTAATGTGGAGGAGCAGCAGCTCTACTCTGAGGTCCTCCTTGGTTGCTGAACTCCTCACCCTGTCACACAGTGAGGCCAGCAACCTAATTTAATCCTCTTGTATCCGCAATATCATAACACAGCTGCACCCAACCGGCAGTCAATTTAGGATCCCTTTTACTCTCACTCAGGAATAACACCCAAGATGCGTCATGAACTCCTCCATTTGGGACAGTTGCTCAGCCCTTACCTGAATGGGACAGGCCACCTTTTTCTGGGAGAGAGTCATGGCCTTAGACTTGAAGTTGCTGACTCGCACCCCAACCATATCACACTGAGTTGCAAATTACTTCAATGCACATTGGAGATAACAGTCCGATGAATGCAAAAGGACAACATCATCTGCAAACAGCAGAAATGCCACCCTAATGTCACCGAACTGGGCACTCTCCAGACCTTGGCTGTGAAGAAGGCAAAATACTCTGAACTGCTGTTGGGTGCTTAAGCACAAACAACAGAGTTTTCCTCACCTGCCCGATGCCGCTTAGCCTGAACAACTCCTGAGTAGGAGAAAGATCACCTTCTATCAAGGAGTTTGGTTCCAGAGCCTACATTTTGTATGGAAGTGAGCCCAACTACATCTAGTTGGTACTTCTCAACCTCCCACACCAGCTCGGGCTCCGTCCCCCCAGAGAGGTTACATTGTTCTGAGAGCCAGTTTCCGTTTCCAAGGTTCACTACTCTGCCCTTGCCCTTTGACTGACAGGCATTGCAAACGACTCCTACCCTTCACCTTGCAGGTGGTGGGCCCATAAGGCCAGGTGAACCCTGCAATGCTTCTTCGGGCTGTGCCCAACCGAGCTGTGGGGGTTTGACAACAATAATGGAAAATCTACGACAAAACCCAAACATACTGGCCTTTACAGTAAATTTAGCAAGCTTTTCTAAAGTCCTGGTGGCTAAGTGGTCTGAGGCGAGGTGTCATGTGGATGAGGTGTCCTGTGTTTCAATCCAGCCTAGGGCCTTTGTTGTGTGTCACTTCTCTCCTGGTCTTTTCTGTCTCTCTCACCTTTTCACTATCAAATACAGGCAAAAATGCCCCCCCTAAAAATTATCTTTTTGCAATCTTTCACTCACGGTTTCTATTTATTCTCTTTCCCTCTGCTATAGTTTGATATGGATGGTGATGGTGCCATTACATCTGATGAGTTGAGGCATGCCATGATAAAGTTATTAGGTGAACAAACCAACAAAAGTGAGATTGATGCAGTGGTTAGAGAAGCTGACAACAATGGAGATGGGACAGTTGACTTTGAGGGTGAGACACAGACACACACACACGCACACACACACAGTTTTACCCACATACATACAGACGGCACTGAACGTCATACTTGTGCGGCCTCGCTGGTGCAAGTAATAAGCATAAGTCAACTTTTTAGTGACTAGTGCCTTTTAGGGAGTAGCACAAATGAAATTAGTCATTAGTTAACTAACACTTAGTTACTAGTAAATATAAAGAGGTGACTAGCAAAAACCATATTAGTCGCTAGTATCTATTCAATTAGAACTACTATTTCTTATAAAGCAACTACGAAAATTACAATAGTGACTAGTAGCTGACAGACTAGACTTGTGACAAAAAACGTAGCCTAATAGTGCCCAATTTTTTGTGACTATTGCATTTTAGGGAATAAATGACAAAACGGCCTGCCATATGACATGCTCATCAAGTATCATCACTAATGATTGTCATGTCTGTTTTCTTCACAGAGTTTGTGAGAATGATGTCACAGGAATGAAGACCACAAAAGAAGATGTATAATTGTGAAGGGAGAGGAATAATTTTTATGGAATTTGATGCTAATGGTACTAATAATGGATACTTTTATGTGATTGACATTTGCCTCACACCAAAATCATCTTGAGCTATTCCTATTTAATTGTGTTTACTAAGTGAACAACGAAGATGCGGTATTTTGTTCTATGTTAAACTTGCTGCTGATAAAGTTAATCTAAGGAGATTGTGATACTGTACGTCTGGACTAACACACCCATCATTCTTTGGACATTTTTGGTTAAGCAGTTGTGCAAGGACTGAGGTCAGAGGTCATTGGCAGTTCATTACTACCAAAAATATATATATATTTGCACCTATTGTTAAAAGATCTTCTACACTTTGTATTTCTAAAAACCATTTGAATTCTGCAATGGATATCCCTCCCTTCCCAAATATTCTTAGTAAAATGTTCTCCCATACAGCCCTAAATTTGCTTGAATTCGCCCACAGTATTGTTGGTAACTTTGTGTCGTCATCTGTTGCTCTGTCCTGTGGTGTGCCCCATGGCTCTGTTTTGGTTCCTATTATGTTTGCTTATACATTCTTCCTCTAGGCCAGATTATTAGTCGCTTTAAGGGTATTTAATATAATTTGTAACGGGTGCGGATAGAACGCAAGCACAGACACAATAGGCATAGGCAGGTGGTTCCCTGCACGAACAGTGACAGTTTATTATAGGCAAGAAGGCAGGCAGGTTCAGGTAGCAGACAATGAGAATGCACGGCTGACTACACCAATAGCATACATGGAGTAATTATACTAAGGTAGCGGCTAGAACACAAAGACAAGTTCAACGATCAAGCACAGACTGACAGGGAAACAGAGATTTAATACACAAAGGGATGATGAGCTGATGGAAGACCGCTTGGGAACAATGGGTGCATGTGGGGAAGACACTGGGGCCATCTGCTGACCTAAAAGGGAAACACAAGAGGAGAGACAGGGGAGATGCTAGGGTGCAGTTGTGACATCTTTGTTATGCAGATGACATACTATTATATGTCCTTCAAGCCTAGTAATTCTGACAAGTTGGCTGCTTTACATGACTGTTTAATTTAAGGATTGGATATCAAACAATTTTCTACAGCTAAATGCAGACAAAACCGAAACCCTCATTATTGCACCTGACAGTGTGGTTCCCTGGTTAAATCATCCATCTTGAGATCACTACACTGGCTTCCCATTCAATTTAGAATTTATTTCAGAATGATTGTGATCACACACAAAGCTCTGCATTGTCAGGCGCCTGCCTAGCGAGTTAATACATCCCTACTCCACCTGTAAGTCTCTTAGGTCATCTGATCAAGGATTGCTGGCTGTCCCTCGATCTAGACTAAAAACAAAAGGTGATCGGGCATTTTAAATTGCTGCCCCCAAACTCTGGAACACCCTCCCTGCGGATTTCAGATCTGTGGACACTCAACACCTTTAAAAAGCATCTAAAGACCATCTTTTCCGTATGGCCTTTGTATAGTTCTCTGGAAGGGACTTGCCTTGAACAGCGAACGTTCCCGGCTGAGTAATCTGCTCGCCGGCTTACGGACTGACTCTCCATTGTTGAGTTGCGCACAATGTTACATGTTGCACAATGGGGTTGTGGTATATGGGCCTGGCATCAAATGGGATTGCCTAGTCTTGTGTTTGTTGTTTATAACTGTATGTTTTGTTTTTAAATGTACATTGTTTATATTATTGCTTGTGAAGACACTTTGAGACTCTGCCCTTAAAGATGCTATATAAATAAAGCTTACTTACTTACTGTACTTACTTATCAGTGAACGTTTGTCATAATTTATTACTCTGAAATGTATAGGAGTAACAGTGAAATACTGAGGTTTCCATTTTGCCATTGATCATAATGGAAACATCACAGTTTTTACCAGCCATTTCAAGTAACCCTAACCCTTAAATTAAATAAACCAATCAGGAATAGAACGGGAGCACAGCCAACATGTGTGATTTATGTTATCTCCCTACAGAATACAAATAATCTCACAATCAGATGCTTTGCCTCCCACCCACTCCCGGACCCCTCACAAAATGAAAGTCCAGTGTAGAATGACTGATACATTGTGAAACGACATACCTACATATACATATACATAAACAATCTCTAGAATAATCTATCTTTCTGTGGGGGATTAGTTCAGTCTCTGTAATCCTCATCATGGGAACATCAGATGAGCAGATGGCAGATTAGACAAAATCACCACACATGTGTGCCTGCACGCATGTACTGTATGTGCCTGGGCACGGTGACTCAGTGGTTAGCACTGTCGCCTCGCAGCAAGAAGGTCGTGGGTTTGAATCTCCGCCCCGGTCCTTTCTGTGTGGAGTTTGCATGGTCTCCTTGTGTTTGCATGGGTTTCCTCCCACAGTCCAAGGACATGTGTTTGTGTGTAGTATGGTTTATGATGTATGTATGACATAGTGTATGATGTAGTAAGTATACATACCTTGACCTCATCTCTTCTCGTTGTAGAAAGTCCTACAGTATCCCATTCTATCAGAATATGATCCAGCTCAGGGTAAATGATGCAGGGGTATTTCCATCTGTATATAAATTAAAATAGGGGAACTACATTGGGGAATACCCATCTTGCAAGTGGACAGGTGGTGGGTGGGGACCATGCACATTAGGGGAAACATTTTGTCAGATGAGTGAAAGCTCTTGTCAAAACCATTTAGTTTGACGTTTAAACGGGTAGATCTGCCAGATGTGACACACAAGCTCTGCGTAAGCGTATACTACATTAGCATAGTAATCAAAATCTCTCCCTGAAGACAGCTGTTTGCAATTACACACAAAAAGGATGCCAAAGTATGTTGAGGGCTTTTTAAACATTTGTTACTTGGTTGTTGACATTAAGTACAGTAGTCATTATGTTAGTACTCGTATCCATAAAATATGGATGTTTTCACGTAGACCACTGCAGTATTTAAGATCTTAGATAGATAGATAGATAGATAGATAGATAGATAGATAGATAGATGGATGGATGGATGGATGGATGGATAGATAGATAGATAGATAGATAGATAGATAGATAGATAGATAGATAGATAGATAGATAGATAGATAGATAGATAGATAGATAGATAGATAGATAGATAGATAGATAGATAGATAGATAGATAGATAGATAGATAGATAGATAGATAGATAGATAGATAGATGATAGCAATAATACAAAGAAAAAGAAAAAGAAGAATCACAGTATCCAAAAGGTTTTAAAAAAAGGTTGCCATCAAATTAGAAAACAAAAATATTAATATATAAAAATATAAATTATACAATTCTTAGGATGGATTCACACAGTGATTCATTGGCTGGAATGATGTTAACATTTAAAGCAAGGCTAAGATAAGGCACCCC
>OMOT01039135.1:0-23616 GCA_900312575.1 Acanthochaenus luetkenii
AGCTAGTGACTACCTGTTTCCAGCTGGCACGGGGTCAGTCTCTTATTACTAATGTCACTGAGGGGGTGGTCGTAGTCCGTTCTAGTGGTCGATATCCTACTCAGGGTGTCATCCGGTCCGGGGGTTAAGGCAGGAGAAGAGTCGGTGAACAGGCAGGGGTCTGTACCAAAGGGGGCTCTCAGACAGGCAGGGATCCAGCACACAGAAGGGCTCTCAGTCCGATCGGTCGTACACCTTTTATTCCGTCCTCGCTCGTTACTTGCTACGCTCTTCCTCTTTCTTATTCTCTCCATGGGTCACACCCCCTCTCTGCTTTCTCTTCCTCTATTTAAGCCCTGCCGCTCTCTTCCCCTATTGGCCCTGCCCGATTTCCCTAACTGGCTCAGCTGTCTCTTATTTGCTGCTAGTTGGGGCGGACGTCTGTATCTGGGCCCTAGCGCCCCTGCAGGAAACGGCACGCACCGCCCCTCCTTCACTTCCCCTCTCCTACACTCCCTCCGTCTGCCACAGTACTTACTATACCTGTATTTTATTACCTTCCCTATTTCTGGCATTGTTCTGTCAATTGCTGCTGTGACACCTGAATTTCCCCATGGGGATCAATAAAGTGCAATCTAATCCTTTCTCTGTTTCAGCTTGCTGTGTTGTTATTTTCTAAGGAATTGTATCCTTGTTTTTCGAGTTTAAAGAGGAATTGTTGGTTTCTCTATTTTCTCGACAGGCAGCAGGCACTGTTTCATGTACTAGCAGCCTACTCTGTCTACAACACGGTAAGTGTGTGCGCGTTACATATTATAGAGGAGTGCTAGAGTGTGTTGCTTGGTCAGTGGGATGAGAACAGGACAAGCACTCTAAACCCATCCATTCTCATCCTCGTTACGAGCCTCGGGTGAAACATTTTATTTATGAGTGTGACTCAGCCTGAATGTAACCCCACCAACAGTAAACCCCTGCATACTCAGTGTTTAGGTCCTTGAGACAGTTTGTCCCCTTTGATACTAAATGTACTTTAACTGGCTAGGCAAGGTAGAATATACTATAACTAGTACAGTTCTGGTTTTCTTCATTTCAAGTATTTCATTGTAACCTAATAAATTGTGAGTGCTCATTCTTAGTTGTGCAATAAATTGGGCTTAATATAGACAAATAGCAGATGTGTCTTTTGTATTGTGTATACTGTGTGTGCCACGGGTGATTTGTTTAGTGTAGATCATTATCGAGTCCGAATTGGCAGTAAATTGTTTATAATTGTTGGTAAATTGAATATATGATATTGTAGCAGCACGTAGTCCTATAGCTCCTCAGCATGCACAGCTTGACCTCATCAGACATCCACATTCAGGTGTCCTCCTCCCCTAATCTCTGGTCCTGTTTGTGTGCTACATTGAGTTGTGAGTAGTTTCCCTTCATTTGCCGATGCTATTTTAATTGAACCTGTCTGCTCTCCTGTGTTCCCCCAGGAGGTGAGCTACTGCCAGGGGATGAGTCAGATCGCTGCCATCCTACTCATGTATCTGAACGAGGAAGATGCCTTCTGGGCCTTGTCCCAGCTCCTCACCAACAGCAAGCATGCCATGCACGGTGAGGCAGATCAAGGGACGGTCGATAAGTGTTGGGTGATTTAAAAGACCAAAACACTTCATATTAAAAAGGATGAGGTACTATTAATGATTTAAAGAGGATGTAGTAGAGGAAGATGCCTATCTAATGCATGTTGCTTGACAAGCAAAACGTTATATCACGTAAGACCATAACCTTAATTTTAGTGAAAGCAAATTGTTTTTTATTTCTGTGTTGAACTGCAAAGGACGTCATTGACCTTGTTCTCATGTTTTCTCATGTTGCGCTTGATCAAGCCTTTTAATAGGGGCAATACTGTTCAATATATACATTTAAATGTGCTATTTCTCTACCAGCACCACACACCATTCATGGCATGCTGATCTATTCTTTCACTGTACTAGGGTTCTTCATCCCAGGGTTTCCCAAGCTGCACCGTTTCCAGGCCCACTATGAGCAGATCCTCTCCAAAATGCTGCCTAAGCTGAAAAAGCACCTGGTGAGATGCATCTGCATGACTGATGCTGCTGTCTATGGGAGAGGCATGGGGCTAATTGATTACTTAGAGGGTTGTAGTCATTTCTCATAATTTGATTAATTTCTGTTCCAAAAGACCACATGTTTAAAAAGTTACTGCAATTGGAAGAGTCCAAGTGTCAGACCTATTTGGAGAGTGGAAATTTAAAACTGAAAAGAGATTATGAAGAGTGACTTCCCATAAAGACTATTTCTCATTCAAATCTGCCCCACAGGACAGGGAGCAGATGACAACGGGGATTTACACCACCAAATGGTTTCTGCAGTGCTTCATTGACAGAGTGAGTCTCCATCGTATTTGCATTTCCTCAGCCGCTTTCAGAACATGAAATGAATGTTGAATCTCGGGACCCTTTCCTGTTCGTCTGTAGTCCCAGATGTGGTCCTGCTTTTAGAATATCAATACATCACTGCACGTTTCCATCCTTTCCTTTGATGCCCAAACAGAAAAACATCTGGGGTTGTTTTATTCTTTTTTTTTAATTATTAATTTTGTAAATCACATTGAATTTTTGCTGCTGTGCGTCTTGTGAAACAGACCCCTTTCACCCTCACCCTGCGTATATGGGACATCTACATATTGGAGGGAGAGAAGATGCTGACTACCATGGCTTACACAACCCTGAAATTACACAAGAGTGAGTATGAGGCTGTTCATCCTATATGCTGTGCTGTGACGTGACGTGTGTTCTAAATGAGTAAGGGAAACCAGCTTTATGCCCAGATACAGCCATACAGCTGCTGTTGCTATACCACTGAGTATTACCGTGTGGATTACATCGCATGCTGCCTCTCGGTTGGCTGCCTCATAAGTGGATAGCTTACATAATGCAAGTGCCCGGTTGCTGTGGAGAAGAATGGAATGCTTACTTTTCATTGGACGCTCGCTCAAGGACTGCCTCACCAGATTGGTTGATTGTTCTCGAAACAAGTCAGAGGCTGCTTCTATAGTTGGTATCATAAAGTTCATTAAGTAGGAACGGTTTGGCGCCTCTGCGTTACACCACCCATTGAAGCACTATATGTGACAGAATTATTTGTATTTTTTTGGTTCACCTTATCACAGAAGTTACCTGAGCTATTTCAGCTTTTAACCTCCCATCCATTGACCTCTAACCTCATAGGTTACCGTCACACCCATCCCATGAGTTAATTGTGTGTTTCTTGTATGCGTCCATTCAGAGCGTCTGCTGAAGTTTCAGTTGGAGGACCTGAGGGAGTTTCTTCAGGAGCATCTGGCTGTGTCCTTCTTCCTGTCTGATGATGTGGTGGTGGAGCAGCTACAGGCTGCCATGTCTGAGCTGCGCAGTAAGAAGCTGGACCTGCCTCCTCCAGGTGGGGACTCTTTCATATAAGAATTATGATTTGCCATGGAACAAATGAAAGGGGAGGAGATTCCATTTCGCATCCTCACTAATGAAAATGTGTTTATTTTTTCATGTCTAGTTTTCAATCCAAAACCCACATACTTTAAAACTCAACCCTCCGTTTGATGTACTTACCGTATAGTCTCTTCTATTTTCTATCTCCCATTTCCCTTTTTAGGCAAGTCAGAAGAGCTGCCAAACAGACCTCTGGGTCAAGAGAGACCAGTTCTTCTACTGCCCCTGCAGCCTGACTCTCCTCTGGAGGACAAGATGAATATACAACCCCACAACCAGCCCCATTCACAGGCCCATCAACTAGACACCATCACCCCAGACCAGGCCCCTTCACCTGGGGACCCCCAGGACTCCAGCAACCTCTCTGGAGGTTTGCCTTCCCATGACCCAGTTGTAGTACACACACAAGCACCACCGTCTCCGGAGGGGCCCTGCAGAGCACCTCCATTGTCACCAAAAGCAGTGGACAAGCCCCATGCTGAGGCAGGGGTGGTCAGTAACGTGAAAGAGAGGTTCCCAGGGGTGACCCAGGCTGAGGACGGGAGAACTGTGGACACCCAGCCTGGAGACCCAGAGACCCAGGAGGAGCCGGTGGACTGGCCTCCACCCTATAAGCCCCCGTCTTTGGATGCTCTTACCATGCAGACTGAGGAGGAGACTCTGGATTTTCCCAATTTACCTCCTCCACCATTCTGCTACCCTGAGCAGAATGACCAACCACCTCTGGACACTGTATCACCCTGCCTAGTGGATGGGACTGGCCCAGAGACACAGCAACACTCTCTGTCCCCCTGCTCTGCTCCTTCACTGGGGTTAGAGCGCCCTACTCAGGTGAAATCTCCAAAACGCCGCCCAAAACCTCCCATGTCCCTTGACCTCATGCAGAAGGAACCTCCTTCCTCCCAGCCCTCCCCTCGCCGTGCCTTCACTTCCTCCTCCTCCAGAGTTCCTCCCCCCAAGCCAACCAAGTTCCCCATGTCTCTCTGTGTCCCGGTGTCTGTGGGAGACAGACGGCCCTCCAACACCTCCCAGTATGACAACCTCTCTGAGGTTGAAGAGGAGGACCGCTACCTGGAGAGGCTTCTGGACTTGTCAGCTACTCCTCGCAGCCCAGGGCTAGGCTCCACACCTGAGGAAATTCCTGGCATGTACAGCAACCCCCCACCGCCTGCCATGGACCAAGACTACGACCCCACTCTGTACCCTCCGTCCACTGTATTCATCCCTCCTTCCCCATCTCCTCTCCCTCCCTCGCGTTGTGCCCTCCCCAGTTTGCCTCAGGAGCCGGAATATGAAGGAGAGGACAGCTGGGTGGAGAACTCCGTCATCCCCCCTCCTCCGCCTTGTTTTGCCGACAGACTCGCTCCCTTCCAGGGTAGTTCCCCCAACCATTCAGACACACACAGAGCCACCTCATCCAGTTACTCTCAGCCTTTCTCTAGGGGCCCCAGGGACCATTCTGCCTTCCCAGCCCCACTGTTATACACCGGGTCTCCCCCGGGCCACTCCAGGCCCTCAGGACAGTCGGCAGTAGGCCCAGACTTTTACAGGATGCACCCAGGAGGACAGCAGCTGCACAAATCTGTGACTTTTTGAAGTTTCTAGAACATAGGAAATGCCCTAGTATGAAAATCCAGCTTTTCTATTATGCTTGATTACTATTCAAAGCCAGTTAATAGAAGGTGATAGGCCTTTACTATGGCCAGTGTATACTCATTCTGTCAACGGTCTTTTTTCATTGACTTGTACATATTTTTGTGATGCTTGCACCATTTTTCTAAGGGCAATTTGTAAGTGTTGAACTTATAGTATTTAAAACTGCGGTGTTACTGTTTGCTGCACAAATAGCGAGTGTATTGACTCGTCTGCTCGACCAGATTTGATTTTCAAGTTAATGGATAGTGTCATACATTCACACAGATGAAGTGAGGTGATCTAATACCAGCCAAGCGTTTCATCTCATTCCCCTGTTACAACAAAGTGTCTTAACCTGATCGCAGTGCACTGAGGGTAGCAACTCTTAACTCAAGGGCTTTTGAGGTTGTCATATAATCTAGGCTTTGCTAAAGCACCCAAAGCCTATACATTTATACCAATACTGCATTTATGGTTAACTGTGAGCAGGCTCACGCGTCGTAACACAGCAGTATGTGAAACCGTCATAAGAAACCATTAATGCGACACTGTATCTTTCAAGCTGATACTTGATAACATAGGACCACTGCTAGTAGTTAGTCACCGGCAGGGAAAGCTTTATCTCTTTGATGAAGTCATGGTGCAAGTCACTGGTGTAAATACGGAAGCATGTCTCATTCACATGGAGTGCAGTCCGGTCATTTGTGTTTCAAGCAAGCAGCAGTGGATACTTAAGGGGAAGCTGCCTTTCTGTTTTGTTATTATTTTTATTCATTTGCTAATACCCTTTGAATTTTGAAGTAATGGTAACAGTTTCCATTTGTCTTGACACTTGTGACTTCACAGCAGTAATGTCCTGTATATATTTTATTCTGCAAGTATAAAGGCTGAACAAGGTGGAAATGCAGGATTATTATCAGTACGGACTGAAATACAGTCAGGGAGTCTATACATCATCAGAAATATGTATGAAGAGTAGCTCCACCTAGTGGTCAAAACCGGTACACATTGACAGTATTTACAATTGAGCTATAATTCTTCAGCGGAGGTGGAAGTCATTCTTGACTGAGGTTCTCAAATGCATTTTAGCTATCCAGTGATAAGATTTTGGGAAAACTACATATTCACTGACCTGTCAAATGACCAAGTTAGCTTGACTTTAGAATAAAAGGACAAATGCCATATTACACTGTGCTTACAGTGCTTTGAAGTCTCTAGATTGTTGCAGACAGAGGAGTTTGATTCATATGCACAGCCATATTTTTTAGAGCCATTGCAGTGAAGTCTGTCAATTTAATTTAGTCTGTAACAAAAGTTCAAAAGAGGAAAAGTTGAGCCATATTGTCCAATACAAGGACCTGTAGTCAGAAATGTTTATATCTGTTGTTGCTTCATTCAATTATATATTACAATATATACTGTGTATGAACATCAGCTTTATGCTGTTTTGTTTTTTTCCACTCGTACCATTTCCCAAGAGGTTTTACTATTCTCTTCAAATATTCTGTTCATATTCTAATGGGGTTGAAGGCTACTGCCCCAAAAAAGTTGTCATTTTGGGAGTGATATTAACAGATGTTGTATTAGGGTTTGTTCATCAACTTTGGTCTGACTGCTGCATGATCTGTCTTACTCACGAGCTTGGATCTGGGTCTGTATGCAAGTCTCTTTGCAGTACTGGGTCAGTCTTAACTCAAGTCCATCACTGCTCGTATTATAATTATCATGCATGTGGATATTTGTGGCTGGGGCCCAGACCAAAGCTTATGAACGTGTATGAAACTATTTACTTGAGTTTTATAAAGAGATAAACCTTGATTGTCTTGTCGTCTGTCCTCAAAACAAATTAGTCTCAGATGTTTATTGCACACCCACACAATTGTTTAGTATTACATACTGTACATCACTTCATTTCCAGCAGTGCAATGTTTGTTTACACAAGTAAACAAAAATGATAGCAAAGGCATTTTAAATATAAAGGCACTCTATACGCTTTTTCATACAGTAATTGAATTTTTTTTGGAAATAGCATTAAGACAATAGGATAATGTCATATCAGCCGTACTTCATCAGACAATACAGCCACCAATACCCTGTAGTATATAAAATATACATGCCTCATACTCGGAGGTATTAGGTAAAGACCCAACAGTGAAAAATTGCATATTCATAATTGCATACACAAAACTATCTTTGGGGGAAATCTTTTGGGTAAACAAACTGGGATAAGTTAATTTATTTCTGACTGAAGTGGGTTTTGATGTGATGTAGCAATAGTGTTATGTTTAAAACCACAAGCATCGGTATAATTTGGAGACTTCTGCATAATATTTCACGGCTTTTTCATAAATGATTTTTCTAACAGTACATCGCAGTTTTTTCCCTTCATGTTCCGAATTACTGATTTTGTGTAATGCAAAATGACTAACTTCTCAGGTATGGGGAATTTCATGGAATGCAAAAATGCAACCACTACATGGTTATTTCTGAACATTTATCCACGACAATGGAGACACAAATCTGAACGGTTCCATCACACCTATTTGAGATACACACGACTGTTTTCAATTTTTAATCGGTAACTTCACTGAAAGTACTTTCAACCTCAGCATAGGCACAGTCCATCTGCTGAGGGTGTGTTGACTGGAGAACTGCCTTGTCAGTCCGCAACAGCCTTTTCCTGGTCGGTCCGTTCAGTTGTATCCTAAGTCACATCCTAAGCAGAGCCATGAGGTTAGCGAGGGAGGCGACACTGTCCCTCAGTTTGGAGTCTTCCCCCTGTCCCAGAGATACTCCGGCTAGACGTGTGGAGCCATTTGTCCCCAGGACGCAGGGCAGGCTGAGGAACACCTCTGCTCCTATGCCACCCCAGCCCTAGAGCGCACACAAACAGATGCACTGTCGGTGCTTGTCTTCCATAATATGCTGTCCATGAAAGTGTCCTTCAAACACCTGAACGCACAAACAGTATGTCATCTATGCAAAAGGAACAAGTTACTTTTAGTATTGGGAGGTTTTTGTTGTTGCTGGTGTTATGTTAGTTTATCTTCTGATGGGACGTGATCTCACTAAAATCCACATGACACTGCAGATGAGACCGCAAAAACACTACCTTTGGCTCGGTGTTCCAGCACCAACGCTATTGACTATGTAAATAGAGAAAGAAGTGAAGTGAAATAGAACACATGACATACAACGGATGTGAGGTTCACGGTGAGAATGGCAGCAGACAGGAAGAGTCGTTTTGCTAAGGAGACATGTTTACCTGAGCCAGTGTGCAGACAGAGTGGGTCTTCTTCTTATCTGTCAGGATACTGTGGGTGATGTCAGCAATGGACAGACCCACGGACCATGACCGCTGGCCTCGGCCATTCATCATCTCGAACGCTCTAAATGCACAGAAACGTTTACATCAGGACACCATTTTCAATACGGTGTCCATTACAATTTTGCCTCCAAATGAGTCATCTATAAATCCTTCATTAGTCGCAGTTCATGCAACTGCGATTCCGCAGTCGAGTATTACTACAACAAATTCCTGCCCGTACCTGTCTAACAACGGTTTGGCAGAGCTGGAGCCAGCAGCGATCTCCGGTTGCAGGCTCAGCCCGATGTTACTCATCACTGCAACTGCAACACAAAGACGTAGGCAATCACGAGTGCCTGAGTCATGGCATTTACAAGTCTTGTGAAATGGAAAGAACATACAAGACAAGCAGAGAATGTGGCGTTACCGGTCTTGCCAATACAATTGAGCGAGACAGATAGGGATCGTGTGGCCAGACAGACATTTAAGAAAGACATTGACCATGACTCCTAATCCAAAGACAAGGCATCCATGTAAATGTGTCCGGCTCACCTTTGTTGTCTGAGAGTTCTCCTATGACCCAGGCCTGTTTGTGTGTGTTCAGGTTAATATCCAGGATGTGACAAAGTCGCTCCGAGTCCAGGTTACATCCTGCTCCGATCACCCGAGTCGGGGGCAGGCCGCTCTGTCTCCAGGCAACATGGGTCATGATGTCCACTGGAATGGGAGGGGGAGAGAGAGAGAGAGAGAGAACAGAAGAGTAATGAGGAGAGCGGCGTGGTCTTACACGGCGAGTGTGTTTGTCACCATCACCGACCTGGCTGTGAGGCAACAAGCATCACGGCATTGGGGCTGAGTCGTGCCAGGCCTGGGATGATTCCCCGGTACAGGTCTACGTTAGTCTGGACCACGCTCGCATACGACTGATCGTTGCTCCACGCGTTCGCCGTCACCACGATGACCCTGGAACCTGCGGAGGAAGACAAATCTAGCAGAGAGACCACAGTGTTAACAGTGATCACAGTTCTTCAACATGTCCAGCATTTAGTCACCTCGCAGCAATATACAGCGCAGAAGAAGAGCCAAATCCTGGGCAGTTAGTTTTGGCCGTTGTTGTTTCTAACCACAAACGGCAGCATCAACTCTGTGACTATTGATCCCGGCTGGGGGAGATTTCTTGATTTTTGCGAACAGAACAGAACAGCGCCCCCGGGTCATGGGGGCTTGAGCCCAGGTCTTCAGGCTGAAGGACCGTCTCCCTCATCACTACGCCATCCTGCTGCCCACATAATCATTTGAAACCATCTAACAGTAGTGATGACTCAGCTGGGACGCACCGCAACATGTGTGTCAGTGTAGAAAGAGGACGCACCATTGGATACCTCAACCTTTGGCAGATTGAAACACTCCAGATCTGTACTGCCGCCCTTGGTAGAACTCTTGGCAACGTCAATGAAGACAAGTTTATCCACTTTTCCCTACACAGCAATTAGAGAAAAAAGTGAACCACGGTCAACGTTAGAAAATGAGAAACGGCAAGGTGTTTGAATACCTGAATAATAACGTAAAAGGGGACTTACCATAGCCAAAATGCTCATCACTGAAGCCATTCCTAAGTCTCCTCCCCCAATAACCGAGACTTTGTTGACCGGTTGATCGTGATGTCTGACCCCGCCTGAAAAAGGACATTATTGAACTTACCAATAGCAAGCCATTGTGCCATTATTGATCATCGACTACACAGCTGTCCATTGAGTGACGCACCTTCATTGATCTGGAGATTGGAGACGAGGGCCAGAAGCGCATGGGGGTCTTTGTCGTCTCCTGTTCTCTTTGAGGACAGCGGAGGTTCCTCCTCGAACTCGGAGATCATCTCAGCCAGGAGACCCACCACAGACGACTTGGGCTGTTAAAATCAGCGGCAAAACGGATGAGAAACGCCACTGAACTACTTCCACGGGATTCTAGTAAATGATCGGACTCGTCTTGGCATAAAGCCTTACATAATCCCAGTTGTGCAGCCCCGGCAGGTAGATCCGTCCTTGGGCGTCGACGTGCTTGCCCTCTCTGATGACCATGTTGGCGGTGGGTCTCAGCAAGGATATGGGAGGCGTGAAGGGAAAGGAGTCCATTAGCCACAGCTGGACGGGGAGGTTGTAGGAGCGGCCTTGGGACAGACAAGCTTCCGTCAGCGCATTACAACACCACCACCACACTGACTATACATCATCCGTCATGCTTCATCCGATGACACGGCCCTCGTGTCAGTCTTACCTTCATATTTGACCGGGACGTTACCGACCAACTTCAGGAGATCTTTTTGGGTGCCGTCACTGAACGCTGAAACGGCCAATGGGGGCAGTTAGGTCTATAGGCGAGACACGGGTCGTACTTTGACCCGTGCAGAGGAAACCTACACGTCTGTAAAGAAGGTCCAAACGTACCTCGGTGAAGACGATGATCTAAGCACCGGTTCAAAACCACAGACGGACCTGGGAGGAAAACTTACTGTATGTGCCCGTCACTGGTTTCATCACAGGGTAGACGCGGTGGACCTTCTGCAACTCCTCAACGGCAACATCGTGGAATTTGTACTGATGCCACAGAAGAGGGGAGAGACTCAGAAGTAACACCTGGCGCTCTTGTGGCCCAAGGGCACAATGTCCCAGGGCCCAAAAACACCAATACGTCAATTTGCTGAAGGGGGTTGGGGGCGCTACTCCTGCAGTCACGTGTTCACACCAAGCTGACTGCCTTGCTCAAGGGCACCGCGGCAGCACTCGCCAGAGGGGAGGGAACGCTCATTAACTGTCTACGGGTATCTTTGGAATAGTTGGTAAATGTCTTGGGCAGTACAGAGAAGAGGCAGGTAGTTAGCACACAGCCCAAAGCACTTTAGTAACTTTGACCATTGGTCGTGAACCACGTCGTCTTCGAGCTTTGGTGACGCATGTTGCCATTTATTCACGTTCCCGCAGGACACGTCAGTAACACAAGAGCCCCGAACAGAGCTGGTTCAGCCAGTTGGTTAAGTGTGACACCAACACGGACTAGCCTGCTAAGCGGGATATGCTAGCCGGCAAAAACAGGTATAACTTAGCTGGGACTCGAACCTGTCGTTTCCAAAGTCGACCCTTGGTTAAAAGAACAAACCTTTGAGAGGATCCGCTGTACTTTCTCCGAACTGAGGTCCATCTGTTGAGCTGCGACAAATCACTTCTGTAGTCTGACTCTGTCCTCTTGACGGTTGATACCCACTTGACGGACGAAACGACACAAAACTTCCGCAAACTTCGTGCCGTAAAGGGGTGTGGGGCAAACGAGGTCCCGCCCACTGGAACCACCAGGTACGGCAAGTCGAGGGGGACACAGACCACGCGACGTAAACGTACTATTAATATATATTACTATTAACCTCAACGACACGACTCATGTTCCACAGTGCTTATGGCTACAGAATGGGCCTTTCACTGCTTTCGTCGTGAATCAAAGTCTCACAGCTTTCTACAAGTGTTGTATAAATAGTTTTGCCAAATAATTGTAGTCGATGTGTGTAGTATGTATGACATAGAATATGATAGTGTATATATATGATGGTATGCAAGTCGTTTTGGATAAAAGCATGTTTTTTTTACTGCTGCCGTAATGTAATGTAATTCCCCACAGTTTGTCACACTCTTACATATACAAATAGGCCATCACAAGGAAATAAGATCCATTAGGCAATCACTTCTGTCAAATGCTTTTTAAAGAGAACAACAACACAACAAGTGGTTATGTCTTCTCCACAATTAAATAAATTTACAATCAAAACATACGTTTGCATTTGAAAAATATGCAATGATTCCTGCTCAAAAATTAGCATGTCATCAACATTTCACATTGTGTGCGGCTGTTACAGGCTAAAAATCACACCGTGGCATATTTACATTTATGTTTTCAACTCAGCTTTTCTTTGAGAAAAAAACGGACTCTTGATAGTGCAGACCATACTCAATGGAGGGGGGAATAAATAGTGTAACTGATAGTGAGACCCGTTAACGGTGTCCTACATGTTTTTCTGTAGGATGAGTGGTGTGCAGTATGTCATTTGAATGTTTCCATTTTGCTTTCACTGATATTTTTCTTTTAGTTTCTTCTACCTCTGATTTCACATGTCTCTCAGCCTCCTGGTTATCCAAGCATGAGAAGCTGAAAGAAAATGATGCACTGAGGTGGACACAGTGACTGGCCTGCGTTAAGATAGTTATCTCCCATTTCTCCATCAAAGATAAATGGGGTTCATTACATTTTTTTCCTCTTGGCATTCAGCCGTTTAAGATCCTCTTCCTCTCGTTTCTCCTCCTCCAGATCTTCTTGCACAGCCAACTTCAGGCTGGCATAGCAAAGGACAGGGACAAAGAAAAGAACACACACACACACAGAGAAGCACAACATGTGAGTGAGCTACATCTCAGAGATGACAGTCGAGGCCTATTTCACATTTGATACACAATGGCGTAATAAGAGGGTCATTAAATAGCCAGGAACAACTCTACATGGGACAAAGTTCAAACTTGTAACAGACTCAAAATGATGTTGTGAATGGCTTTTCATTTATGTTTGTGTTTCATCTTCCCAACAACATATGCAGAATCAATTAGCAGAAATTACTATCACACCAATGGCAGGGTAGCAAATTGTGTATGTGTTGGGGGGGGTTAAGTTGTATGAACCTAACGTACACTAATTTTACCAAAACTCCATAGTAAAATGAATCAGGTATATCAGTGAAAACAGAAACATGTGGGCACTGTGCTGTGTTGGTAGTGTGCACACAATTCTAATTCCATAATTGTTCCTGAAAACATCTCAACTCTAAACTCAAGCAAGTCTTGGGCTACAGTACATACTATAGGTGTATGTTTGGGAAATGGAGATATTTTATATAAAAAACGGGAGATAATTCAACACGTAATTCCTAAATTCTCAGACACACAATGAATGGTAACGCAAAGGGTTTTGTGAGGTGTACAACTGTCTTACCTCCTCGCTTCTTCTTTCTGCATGTCTTTCCAACTGCTCTCCATAAATTGTAATGCATAGTCACTCTCTTCCTTGTATCTGATATAAAGAGGATAAAATATCATATTGTTTTCATGCGAGTTGAGGTTGGTTCACAATACACTGAAATAAGATGACTCGTGTGTAAATTGTGTGACTAGGATATACGGCGGAAGCCCTTACCTGGACCGATCATAGCCAAAGATTTCCTTGATGTGTTTCGAGATTACCGCTTGGTCTTCACCTCCATCATCAATGAAATCTTCCATCTCTGAGTCATACTCATCCTCCTCATCCTCATATTTCCTCTTGTATGCAGAGGTGATTGGTGGTAGCGTTGTACCTGCACGATAAATACAGAAATTATCTTTAAGGATGGACTATTTAATATTCTGAGCAAACCTTTTGCCCTTTAGATTTTTTTCTCATGCTAATATGAACCCATCCAACGGCACCTGATGATTAGCAAACTCCACCATCTCACTGTCCCTCCTCTCCTTATCCGCTGGGTCCAGGTTTCTCAGTGACAGACCCTAAGCCATCAGCGTGGACACCACTACATCACCCACCATCATTGCTAACACCGGAGCCCCCCAAGGCTGTGTTCTGAACCCCTTTCTGTACACCCTCTACACCCTTGGTTCCCAAACCAGTCCTCAAGTACCCCTGTCCTGCATGTTTTTGTTCCAGCTCTACTCTTGCTCACCTGATCCAATTAAGGCCTTAATGCTGATTGATTGGTTGAGCAGTAGTGACTAGGCTTGGGACGGTGTAAGAATGTAAAAACTGGTTTGATATGTAGCCCAATACCGGCTTACACCGGTAATATTGACTTGTAACCACAAGATGGCGCACGCACACAAGATTCTGCTACCTACAATGAGTCACTTGGAACCCCCATTTGTGAGAAGAATAGTGGCACAGACAAACACAGAAGACAACTGAGTGTGACACATATGGGTTTTATTCCTAAACCGGATGACACCGGTAAAACCGGAAACCGGCCCAACCCTAGTAGTGACATTTCTACCTGAACAGGGCAGGCGTGAAAGTGTGTGGCCCTTAATTGGATCAGGTGTACAAGAGTAGAGCTGGATCAAAAACTTGCAAGACAGGGGTACTTGAGGACTGGTTTGGGAACCACTGCTCTACACCAACGACTGTCTCAGCCCCTCCCCCATCACAAAATACTTCAAATACTCAGATGACACAGCCATACTTGCACTTCTCAAGGACAATAACTCAGTAATGCTCCACCTCCCACTTCATTAATTGGTGCACAGACAACCTCTTACATTTGAATGTCCTCAAGACCAAGGACAAGTCCTCATTGACACCTGAAGGAAACCCAGCACCCCCAACTGCCCATCAACAGTGAAACAGTTGAGATGGTGGAGAGCTTCATATACCCTGGAATCACCCGGGACAATAAACTCAGCTTCGTCCAACACACCACCGATATCCAAAAACGCTGCCAACAGAGGCTCTCTGCCATACGGAAACCCAGGGCACTTTCAGCCACACACCACCTCCTGCTCCTCCTGTACAGGAGCATCATACAGACCATTATCCGCTACTGCTCCACATACTACTTCACCATGCTCACTGTTACCAATAGAAACAAACGTCTCAAAATCACACACTACGTCTCCAAGCTCATTGGTCTCCCTACTCCCAATCTCCCAACCCTCATTGACACTGCCATCACTCGGAAAGCCCACATCATAGCACACGACCTCAGCCACCCCCTTTAACCCATGCTTCACTCTAGTCCCATCCTGATCGGCAAAAAGCATGCCACAGTAAGAGCTTTGTGCCCTCTGCCATCAACAAACTGTAGGACTTACATTCATATGGACCTATGTCTGTTTCCATGTTTCTGTGTTGTGGATTTTTAGTTTGATTGCGTCTTTTTTTGTGTTCCCTATGGCTATGTTTCTGTGTTTGCTATTTGTGTGTGTACAGTAGGGCTGTTTGATATGACGATATATATCTTGGGACAATAAAAAAATGTCTATCATAGATATTTTCCTCTATCGTTTCTATCACCATTGCCGCAAAAAAAAGCAGCAGAACTGCATATTTTACATTATTCCCGACCCTGCTTTACGTTCTCTACAAGTGGACTGGAATAACAAACAAACATGGAGCAGCGACACTGAACTGCACTGAAACCGCTTAGCCTCCTTTTACAGTAACCAATCTACATTAGGTAAGGACTATCCACAAGGGATGGGCAGATCGAAACTGTGGTATCGATACTTCAATACTCACATACTACTCATTTGGCATGGATGCTCTTTGAAAAGTTATTTTTAATGTGGTTGCGTCACTCAAGCATCATAGTTCCCAGTTCCCAGGTGTCATGAACGCAGCCTTACAACAGCCTCTCTCAACAAGTGAGAAAACAGTCATGAAGGGACTTTAGTTTCATGGACTTTACAGTTTACAATGTCCAGAGGTTTTACAAGACTGTTTTTCAACATGTTCCACAAAAATAAACGGATTTCTTGCTCTATTTTCAAAGGCAAATCAGAGCCTTTTTCAATCTCTGATTGTTGGTTTAATTTTACTTCTTAATTCATATTTGGTTGTTTGTCTCTTTTCGTCTTTTCTCTTCTTATACACTGCTGTAGTGTGTTGGTCATGTTAAATAAAAAGTACATTATTTTGTTTGTTTGACTCATTCTCTGTAAAGTCCTTTGAGACATGCTTGTGATAAAGGGCTATATAAATAAACGAACTTGAGTGTTGTTTCAGGCTACTTGCTAAACGTCAACAGCTGTTAACCACACAGAATACAGACTGTTGCTCGACATCTTCAAGTACCGCTGTCAACTCACTGAGTATCATGACATATCACATCTTCTCACATCACATAAAGTGCAGTCCACATTCAGTTGTCTTTGTTACTCAGTGACCATAAAGAATATGGCCTTACTTTTATCATTTTTATCCTTGTAGCCTTGTCTGTTATTTTACTTATTACGTTTGTTGTATCCCTATGGCTGGGACTATTTCATTTTATGTATTTTTATTATTGTTTTACCTCATTGTTCTTTCAATTTTATTGCTCTATGCCATTTGTCTTTTATTACTCAATTCTGAAGCACTTGAATGCATCTTTGTTTTGAAAAGTACAACATATTATTATTACAATTTCTACTCAAGTTCAACATCCTAGTTTCATATTCAGTTTTTTATGTAATACCATTATCCTCTATCGTTTTTACCTGGCGGTATAGGTTTGGGTGGCATTCCTGGTCTGGGAGCCATCCCAGGTCTCTGTGGCATTCCTGGTCTGGGAGCCATCCCAGGTCTCTGTGGCATTCCTGGCCGAGGAGGGACTCCCGGTCTGGGTCCACCAAAGTTCTTGCATGAGATGGTCTCGGACACCACAGTACACTTGGGTCTCCCTGGTCCTGAGCCAATGCTGCTATCTGGCCGTCCAGGTACTGGTCCCCCATTACCAGGTCGACCAGGTCCACTCCCTGGGGGCCAGACTCCACCACCTCCAGAGTGACCCTGGACACTGCTCCCTATAGGCCTGGCCTGTGGGACACCACCTGCTTTTGCCTGGAATGTACTCCCGGGCCTAGCCTGAGGTTGGCTACCTGGTTTGGGTGGGCCACTTAATGAGGGTCTCATCAGTCCATTATTACTTGATTTCACTACCGAGTTCATTCCAGCCCTTAGAGGTTCCCCCTTTCCGGGCTTGTGGCCTCCAACTGTAGGTCCTCCCTTCAATGAGCTGCCCTGAGTGGGCCTGGGCTGTCCGGAGCTCCCCTGCTGAATTTTTTGGCCTGTCGCAGATGTGCTAGGAGGCCTTAACCCAGAGATACTTCCGGGTCTTCCTTGAAGTAATGATGAGTTCCCCTTCTTGGAGCTAAGGTTACTTGTGGTGCTGGATTTGTGGCCAGATGAGGGCTTGGGGCCCACTTGCTTGGCTGGAACCTGAGAGGATGCCCCTTTGGATGGGACTTTACTGCTTAAGGCACCTGAAGAACTAGGCAAGCCTGTCTTGGGTCTGTCTCGATCCCTATGAGAGGTCTTGGGTCTATCTCTTTCTCTGTCACTAACAGAGTGCTTAGAAGAACTGTGGGCTTTATCACTTGGCAATGTTGGCTTTGACTTCTTTCCTGACCCAATAGGAAGACTGGGTTTTTCTGAGGAGGTCTTTTGTGGCATCCCGTTCTTCTGCTCCTTCTCTACAGTGTGTTTTCTTAATGAGCTAGAGCTAGAGCTAGATTGGGACTTGCCGTCTCTTTCTCTTTCTGGCCTTGAGTCTCTCCCTTTGTCCAGTCTCTTGGCCTTACGCTCCAGCTCCAATTCTCTTATCTCGTCAGCTGTGCGGAGTCTTTCTTCGTTCTTCATCGTCTTGGGTTTTAGCTCAACTGGCTCAAACTGCTTCTTCTCTGCCAACTTGAGTAAGTCTGCAAAGTTCATGGGTGGTGGTGCGGGCTTGGGTGGCCCACCAGGTTTTTTGGAGGAGGGCCTGCTACTACTACTCCCACTAATACTTGTGGTTTTGACTGGTCTCAGTGGCTCTGGCTCTGGCTCCGGCTCTGAATCTGTCTGTTCATACTCATAATTGTCTTCATCATCCTCTAGGTCACATGAGTCATTCCTAGATTTTTCTTCTACCTTCTCTCCTTTCGATCTCCTCTTCTTATGTTCTTCTTGTACCACTGGGATGCCATTGTAGCCTTTGAAATTGTCCTTAGTTCTGGAAGCCATTGCACGTGCCTTACGGTCCGACTTCAATTCAACCCTCTTTGCTAGAAGTTTCTCCTTCTTTTTCCTCATTTGCATTTCTGAAAAAAACATCAATTGAAATAATACTTTTGTGTTTTGTACAGTATATGTATCATTATTTCATGCTTTGCATTAACTGAATGTTGTCATAGTCACCTTTCTTTTTGTTCTCCAACTCCTGCTTCTTTAGAAACGCCTGCACAGCAGTAGAATTGACACCTTTCACCTTCGGGTCCTTTTTGGCTGGTCCAGTTTGTAAGCTGTATCTCCTCTGCTGAGACAGAAAAGACAAGACAAGTGACAGTGTTTCTTGAATGAGGAGCACTTACCCAGTCCCCTTGACTATCCAGAGTTCATCAAGGCCTTGAGGACAACAGAGGATCAAATAACTTTCCACAGTCCTGCTATTGCTATTTTGAAGCGCAGACAAGTTCTTATGAAACGTTTTCAAAACGTACCTAAAGGGATAATGTAAGTTAGCAGCTCGCTAGCTAGCGGATCCTCCCTGACAGATGAGCTGGCACAAATGTCCAAGAATCCCAATCATGCCATCAGATTTAGATAGCGTTAAAACCCCGTCTTTAACTCACCTGTACACTGCTACCGCCCTTGTTTTCGGTGGCGATGTTTAAGATATTGTCGAAGTCCATCATTTTGGCAGCAGGTGGTGTAAACTGGCTGTTTCGGTCGAACTAAAGGCAGCCTGTAGTGCTGAAGTTAACGTTAGCGTAGCTGGCTAACAGCGTAGCTCGGGATTTATCTAGGAAACGTTAAGATACAAAGCCACTTCATCCAACATATTCCGTGACCAGAAAGAATGACAGATGAGCTAGCTAAATTCGTGAGCTGACATCAGCAAAAACACACATTGGCTTCTTTCTACTAGCAAAGTAGGAGCTTGTTAGCTGGCGTTAAAGCTAAGTTAGCCACGTTTGCTAACGTTAGCTACCTGACACTAGCCAGCCAAATGACAAGACTCAGGCCGAGACAAACTGTTGTACTGATATAAAACACCAAACTAGGCCCAGATCCCTCAAAATAATCTAGCTAATGCATACTGAAAGGCAAAC
Source organism: Acanthochaenus luetkenii (assembly GCA_900312575.1). NCBI lineage: Eukaryota > Metazoa > Chordata > Actinopteri > Beryciformes > Stephanoberycidae > Acanthochaenus > Acanthochaenus luetkenii. The sequence continues at coordinate 19,290 of OMOT01039135.1, forward strand.
AACGCCAAAACAAACTGCCAATTGTAATGACTAGCAGCGAGAAAGACTGGAAAATAAAAAGGGATACAGAGAGGGTTCACTTCTGCTCACTTCCGCCTTTGCCATTAGGCAAACACAACCGGTGTCAACGAGTCAACATGCAGTCCAACGTTTTGTTTCAGATTGTATTAGATTGATTTAATTGTCCCAAGCACCATACTGTTTAATTTCGTAATAATCGCAGTATGCGGATGACCTATGTCATTTTTTACATTAGTAATGCATACAGTATATATACATCCTGCTTTGTGCATGACTGGTGTGGTGACGTCATTGAAGTATTAGGCCTGTGTTATCTGTCAATGTCAGTGATTAATATTGATAAGGATTCTTGCTTAGCTGCTGTACGCATTAGCTAGCTACCATGCTAGCTGACTACTTGTGAATATTCCTGTTTTATACACTTCTGGTCTAGCGGACGACGGTTTCCATAGGCTGGAATAGGAGGCGGTCTATCTTTAGTCCTGCTTGCGACATGCTTTTAAATTAAAGCATATATGTTTGAATGACTATTGGCCTATTTCAATTTCCAGTGTTTAGCCTAGTTGATTGAAACTGGATCCAGTGCCAAAGTAGAGATAATGAAGTTCATGGATAATGGCATCGTAAATCAGGCCTATATCCTTCAATTTGATAAACTCAAGATTTTTGTAAGCCCACTCATGGAAATCTTGATGATGCTTCCCCAAACTCAAGAATTAAATCGATACTCCACAGGGATTACTGAAATAAAGAGCAAAGTTGTCTTCAAAGATTTTCCTTTCTGTGATTGGAAGTGCAACTCATAGAATGTATTGTTGGCGTGGTTATTATCATTAAACTGAAATAATAAAATACAAAGTCCTTGATTCTTTTCAGTTTAAATCTTTTCTCCATATCCATACAGTATGAGAGACCGATACTATATGAGAGCGACTGAATCCTCCACTCGCAGATCAACTATGTACTATGTATGTACTATGCTACAATGCTACTACTACTCAGTATGTATATCAGTCAATATGAACAAAAACGTGTAGCCTACGAACAACAGGCAAGGTCGTTGAAATAGGCTACATCATGGTCGTTAACAAATAATGAAATAAAAGTAAAGTAAGTAAACATTAAGAGTAAAGTAAAATACACTTGAATCAAATGACCCTGATTAGTATTAGTTCCACTATAAATGCATACATTAATTTTCTTAAATGTTTTTTTTTTTAACTGGTAGTTCTGAAGTCTCTGGCCTCACGAAAAATCACCGTGGTAGCCTCATCTTATGATACATTTTAGAGGGATAATATAGTCCATTAAGTCCCAATAGCAGAATATTATATACATATTATATTATAGGAGTTGGAAAAATCATGACATTAAAATGTCCCGGTCAACCCTTAAATCACGCTTGAAAGAATGAGGACTGAGGAGACGGGGAAGAAGGAAGGAGATGAAGGCAGCGACTGGCAACAATGTCGGAGAAAAAAATATATGAATTTGCAGTGGTCTGCCGAGGGATCCAAATGTTTTGGTGACGATTTGGGCATCAACAGAGTTCCAGGAAAAGCTAGAGAGCAGCGCTAGGAAGAGCGATGTCGAACTTGTGGAAGAGTTGGCTGGAAACGTCAGATCAAATAATGACAGTAATAAACTCAAAAAACCGAAGGACTAGTGAGACTTGAAATAATTCATTTAGCCTAAAACCTAATCATGCCTGGCGACCTGGTGATTTCAGGGTTGACCAGGACTATTACAAAACAGTCTGTGTTGTGAAATGAGCTTTAACAGTTGGTCCTCATATAGCACTTTTTAAAATGATTTGTACGGATTTTTAATTCGTTTTTGTTCCAACATTAATGTGTATCGTAAAACTATACTATTATACACATAACGTAGTTTTGGGTGATGCAGAGATACTGTTGAATAGAATTCTGTCTATGACGTCATGACATTCTACAATTGAAGGTGGATATAGAAGGACAAGAGTGACATCAGTCGCAATTTACTTTTGCGACAGCAAACTAACAGCACGTGTCATTTTGCTCGCCATCAGTAGCACCCGCAGCTTTAATGTAACCGATGGTAAGATACACGTAGAAATACATCAACACTGGTCGATTGGTATCGCTGAAGTAGGAGAAAGAGTGTGTAATGAAGTGAGGACCGTCCAGCTCCAGGCGTCGTTGAGGTCTGGTAGAGGTTCGGGTTGTGTAGTTACGTTGCTATGATGTGACTCCAGAATATTGGCGAGATATCTTCAATAGTTGACCAGCAGGTCATGGTGGGGGAAAAAAGCTGAACCGGGTTTTGTTACATTATACATCTAGCGGGAGAATCCGCTTTATTTCTCGTTCGTTTGTTTGCTAAACGTGTGACTGTCACACCTGTTTGCCATGTATGTGTACGGGGAGAGAGATCAACATCTTGGATGATCAAGTTCTACATCGCGGGTTATTTAGATCAAGCGTGTAACTTATATCTTTTGGCAACGAGTCGTTTCAGCGAAATGAACAAAGATGGGCAACATAAAACTGTGTTTGACATATTTGTAAGAATCTCACTCTCAAACTATTTATCACCCAAACCTGCTATTTAGTCTCGTTCGGTTCTAACCGTTACTTGTGTTGAAACCGGGCCCGGACGACACGCGTCTGTTCGGTCTTAGTGTCTGCTGCTTGTCGCTGCCTCCATCATGTCCATGACATGTTTGCTCTCGTTCTGCAGAAGTGACATGGACGCTGCACTCAGCGATCACTTCTCCTATACGGAGGAGGATGATCCTCGTTATGGAGCAGAGGTGAGGTTACTCATCGACACGCACAACTCTTTGGAGGTTTCACCTGCGTGTTCTGTTCAAATCCATAATCACTGAATGATTGTTCTCTTGCAGAAAATGCTTATGAGGCAATTTCTCATTTTCCAATTGGAGGAGAGGGTCCCTCCCTCCATCACCATGAGACACCTGAAGGAATGTATGATATCATGGAGAGACTTTCTACAAGAGTGAGTCACCGCTGCATGTGTGTTAGAATGACAAAAACAAGACAGTGACACCTGCTCTAACAACATTATTCCTGACTAACATAAATCTCTTGATGGATAAACACTGAAGCCGTTTACCATTTAAGAGCTTGTCTAGAAAATATCATTCATCAGAATGGAATTATCATTATTCTTGAAAACAAATTGGCAATGAATTTCAAGTCACACATTTTCTCTTTAATTGACATATAGCATTTTGGAAGTAAACCCATCAGTTATGGGAGATTACAAATTGGTTCAATATGGACAGAAATGTGATGAAATAAATCATCTCCATCTCCGTGTCTGTGTGAAGGTGTAAGGACGTGGCAGAGCGGACCGAGGGGAGACAGCTCTTTCAAGCGGAGCTGGTGAGGAGAGATGGAACAAGACATCAACCTGAGTCATGATGAAGAAAACATCTCACACTGTATTATACACCAGTTCCATGTATTTCCATTAGTATTGAAGTCTTAAAGTCGTGTCGTTTGAAACAGGACTGGCGTACAAAAAGGCACGTCTGCCTGGACATAATGGAGGCGGTGCTCAACGGAGAGCTGGACAACGAGCGACGCCTCTCGCTCCAGTTCAACAAAGAGGTATCTGACCACGACACTCGAGTTGTCTCCTCTCGTACAAGCCGGGTCTTACTGCGACCGTTGACTCTTTCTGTGCCGTCTCTCTCTCAAGATCACAATGGAGGGTCTTCTGCTGCTGCTCAACACAATCCGCCCAGAGGCAGAGAGGGGCATCAGAAAAATCCTCCTCTCCTTCCTGTATGGACTGAGTCACACGGTGCCTATTGCTCCGTTTAGATACAATAAGCAGGAGGCAGCGGTTGTCTGGAGGACCTTCATCCAATTGTCTGAGGACGTGGTGGTTCCTCAGGCACTGAGTATTGTCATGAACCATCTCCTGGAGGAACCCAATATATCCGACAAGGACACTGTCCAGGAGCAGAAGGCGGAGGCTGCCACTGCCGATATTTGCCAGCTTCTGGTTAGAGAGGCCTTTGGCTTCCTCAGCCAGTTTGGAGCCGTCCCCATGCCACAGCTGTATTCCACCTCACAGGGTGCGGCCGAGACCATAGCTGATTGGGTTTCCACCCACTTCGAGGAACACGTCTGGTCATTCACCAACATTGACAATGATGGCAGCTTCTGCGCAGCCAGGGAAACGATTATGAAGGTCATACGGGACATTGACTCCTGGATGGCTCCATCTAGGCTGCCTCAGAAGGTCCTGGTCTGTGCTGAGCCTGACACCAGCTCTGATATCGTGGTTCAGGAGG
>OMOT01039137.1:0-11506 GCA_900312575.1 Acanthochaenus luetkenii
TACCCTTTTCCATTATTACTTACCCATTATTTTTCACTCTCACATCAATCCCCTTAATGTGTCTCTCAATCACTTGATAGATAGATAGATAGATAGATAGATAGATAGATAGATAGATAGATAGATAGATAGATAGATAGATAGATAGATAGATAGATAGATAGATAGATAGATAGATAGATAGATAGATAGATAGATAGATAGATAGATAGATAGATAGATAGATAGATTAATGTTTGTCGTGAAGATCAGATCGCACCTCCATGAAAATGCATTTGTCTTGCTGTTGTGTAAGTTGGTCCACGGCCCAGAATGAATCCACAGTTAGTGCTGTTGTCAAGCTGTTCCTTTGTTTTTCTGTCCCACGGCAATGGGATATCACAAACAGTCATACAGAAGGTGACAACTGTCAGTTGTGAGCCAGGGTTGTGCGTGCAGATAAGTTCGATAAAGTGTGTGAGCCTGCACGACATCATAATGGCACTGTTGACAGCGTGGGAATGACACCCAACCTCCCCTTCCTGGCTATAGTGCACAGTATCGTGCACAAGCATGACTTACAATCCTAGAATTAGGAGAAGAGTTAGAACTCTTGGGACTGAGTTGTGTTGTTCCTTCCTCTCCTTTTAAAGTCGATCCAGACTTTATTCCAGCTTTACATGTATTTATCACAGGTTCATGACATGAATTCATACTTCTAGCACAAAGAATATTCTCGGTAGAACCATGCAGGGAGGATTTCCGTTTACATCTACAATAGTTGTCCCACAAGTGCAATCAATGCAATGGGTCACTTTTGCATCTACCTTGGCATTGCTTTCTTTTCAACGTAAGGTACATAATTAGGCTCGGCCATTAGTGTTGGTGGTTAGATTCAGGTCAAGGGGTCTCCGATACTGATGCCGACCCACTTGAGCTACCCTACAATGTGCTTCCCTGGCTCTCAGATCAGATGCGTTTGTAAGTCAAGTACGAGTGTCATGATGAAGCCGCACCTGACGTCTAGTCTAAAATCGAAGCATTTCCTTCGGAAAGAACGACTGCAGGTAAAACGTTGTTTTAGTCTTTATTACCTTGATAAACCACCGAGCGCATGGATTAAATGTGCAGTGAAATGACTAATTGCTTGAAATCGGACATATACACATTATGCACGGCAGTGATTAGCGGGGCTTTGAAATGTGTGTAGCCACAGCCTTTATGTTTGTGCCCAAATGTATTCAGATTCTGAGTCTTTATTATCCATCTAATGACAGAAAATTGTCTTTGGTATGGGTTTATGAAAAAATGTAATAAAATACAACAACAGCACACAACACAGAATAAAAATGTAAAATACACACACATACACACACACAACACTGTAAAACATAGTTTATTTCTTATTCAAAATGCCTATTGCAGTGGGGATGAAGGATGAAGTATGCCCTCTTTTGCCATTTGGCTCACGTTGGCGGATCTGGCATTCTGATAAGGAGGGCTGTTGCAAAGAGGTCACGGGTGCCTTGGGGTTAATGAGCAACAATTAGATAATCAGTGACCCTGGATTGTGTTGACCCTACCAGAGATGTTTCCTTTCTGTCACCTGCAGGCTCGTTTTCACAGGATAATAGACCAGACTGGGACTGAGACGTGAACTGTGAGCAGAGAAATGGGGGCATAATGACACAGATAGGTGACATATTTTCTGGCGGAGCGGAGCCGATGCAGTGAGGCAGCACTAATAAGGTGGCAGGGAGAACTTATAGCCGGGTGCTTCGGCTGTGCCAGTGACTGTGATGTAAGCACGGAAATACTGAGGTTTTCTGTCAGCTTCGCAACGCCAGAAGCTTTTGTTTGTGACCCACAGGGGAAATACAATGTTTTCGTGTGTTCGTTAATGGCTTCATATTGAGGTCTTGCCTTCTTTTCAGAATTCTCCGGCAGAAAAGACACAGTTTGCCAGGAAAACAGGTATTCAAAACCACGTAAAAGCATAAATGTTGACTAATCATACAGATCTACAGAGTCTGTGCACAATTAAAAAACATGGCAATTCATAATGGTCAACAAATTACTAGTGTCAACCACACAAGGTCAATAAAATTACCATCAGCAAATACCATTTTCTTTCCCCTTTCACAGAGCGTTCCATGAATGCCAAGTATGAAGCCAATGCAGTATGTGACCCTCCTGCCACTGGGCTGCGCCCCGTTTATTGCCCTTGCCCAATTCTCCATGACATGTTTCATCACATAAGGGAGCTTTCCACTGCCTTTAGTTGATCATTTCATTCTGTTCTGAACAAGAAAATATACGTTTCCAACAAGGGACGTTTGCATTTGCCATTTTGTAATGACATTCGTCCTTTCTTGATAAGTATATCTGGGCACGTGTGAAGGATGTCGGTACGTGTCCACGGGGGTTGCCATGACTGCGGAGAGCCTCAGTTACGACAGGATGCTCGACGTGATCCCGACACTAGACCTTCAGTAGAGATGCAGTGCCCTCAGTGCACCAAGAGCAATAGCTCATTAGTTAGTTTCTGTGCAGTATGAGGTGGCATTAGTGCAACGTTAACTATGTTTTGCGTGTTGGAGAAGAGCTGCAGCACTCTTCCACAGCGTTAGGGGGCAGTATATCCCCAGTTCAGATTCCCTGTCAGCACAGCTTCTTAATCAGATGAGTTACAGAGACCAGACCTGCTCTTTTCCTTTCCTTCTCTTCCTTTGTCGTGATAGGAGAGGTGTTAACTAAGGCTCTGCGTTGAATAGGAAGAGTAAGGAGACTATTGCTAGAGCTGTAGGCTGAAGTGGGACTGAGTTTTAAGCACATAATGACTAATAAGTGCAGTTGATTGTGTAAGGTCCTCTACTGATTGCCTTGCTTTGTGTTTTGATTGCTAATTGCTCCTTCACACTGGATCTCAACTCTCACACACCTCAAAACTGATCATGGAATCTTCAAAACTTGAAAATGGACTGAAAATGAATTTTCTGGATCCAGTGCATACCTGCGGCCACACCTGTCAGGAATGGAATGAACAGCACACGGAAAAAACTATTCAGAGCGACTCACCGGGAATTTGTGAGTGAAAACTTATATTCATGCCTTGTGTCATTTTGGCCAAATAAATCGGAGAGTGGAACTTCACATCTGTTTTGCTGCTCTGGCTTTGGCAAAGGCTGTCTGGATCAGGTGATATGCTCCTAACGGGCAGGTAGAAAGTAGCTCGGCTTACACCTGGAACTAAAACAGTGGGAAAGTTCTCCAGCAGTTGACGGATGTCTGCAGGAGAGAGAGTGACGGGAACATGCCAACCTCCAGCCCATATCTTTGCCAATCCAGAGACTCTCCTCCGGGGCGAATTGCTGCTTGTTCTAGTCTGCACGGCTTTGCAGCAACAATACTGACTGAGTGGCGGTCTGGCTGGTATCAGAGGTGGATGTGAACTGACATCCCCAACACACTCAACCCACCAACCAGCCTGGTGCCTTCAGAATGTCTCATTTAGCAGCGGACCAGAAACACACAGGGAGATTACAGATTGGTCTGAGGAAATGTGCATTTGTGTGCAATGCATGTATGTGTATTTTTATAAATGTGTACAATTATTTGCACAGAGCACCGCACACATAGTGAAATGATTCCTCATTTAACCCATCACGGATCCCCCCAGATACACACAAGTGATTGCACACATTGGATACACACACACACACACACGCTGGAGGGGGCGGAGAGGGCAGCCATATACAGCGCCCGTATGTATGTGTGTGTATGTCTGAGTGTATGTGTGTCCATTTGCACGTGTTGCTGTGTGTAAAGGGGCGTTTCAACACGTTTAGCTCAGTGACTGCTAGTAAATGAAGACGCAAGATGATGAATCACCTTTCGGAAACTTTGTGCAAACATTTCTAACGAAGCGGTTTAATGGATGGGAGCCTGGGAATCTTCACATTGCCACTCAACAGTCATTTTGCCATAATGTCCCGGGGTTTTCGCCATCAAGTCATCCAATTAATTGCACCAGGGGCTATTTCAGCTGACAAGTAGGCTTCTGATGCATGGTGCCTCTGCTTCTCCTTTCAAGCTGACGACATAATACCCACCAATGAAATCCCACAGGAAGTGAAATAACCATGGGTCAATTATTGTAAGGATCTTGACTTACTTGAACTGTACTTGACTATTTCTCTTCATGGAACCTTTCAAAATTTTCTCCAATGCAATCAATAAAAAATACAAATAAAAGTTAAAAATGAAGTAACCTGCTACTTTGATGAAAGGTTTTATGTACCCATGTGGTCAATCCATAACAATTATGAACTTTAAGAGAATTACAATTAGTGGAAGCACAACTGGATAACCAGCCTCTTCGCCTTGAACCCAAGGTCAACACTTCGAGGAACACGTCATTGCACTGAAATACACGGACATTAAATACTTATTGAACACGTGTGCTTGTCTTGACACACTTGGACAAAACATTACGGGCGACCTGCTCTTTCTATGAAATAGGCTGAGCGGGTGAATCCTGGGGAAAGCTGTGATCCCTAATTGATTAAAATGCCTAAAATGTAATGTAATCCCAAAATCTCCATCCATCAACTAAAGGTTGAGGCAACGCTGCCACATTTTATGAGCTGATGAATTAATGACGCTGTTTGGGATGTGTATTGATTTCTGCTCTCCTTAAAGGGCCGATTACTATCATCTCGCAATGGCTTAACTTGGGGTCACCTCTTTCCTCGCCCCATACGGAACAGTATATTGTCAACTGCTCTATCTTTTCCAGAGAAATACCCATGGCTTGTATATAAAAAAATATCTGGTTTTATTTGATGCATTGTATTTATTAATGATAATATTGTTGTTTACAAATGCAGACCGAAGCGCCCACATTTGAAATACAACTATTACACACAAAAAGCACATTTTCCCACGATATACAGTTTCCCTGATGTAAAACAGCTGTCCTGTGGAGATTATAGGGAGGCTGTGACTTTATGCTGGTGAGACACAATTTAAGCCTGGGAATGATTGTGAATGGCATTTTTTAAATGTCAAAAGGGCTGAGAAGTACAGAGCTGCCACCTGGTTTAGCTGCGGTTTGTCCCGGTACCATTAGTATCATGGTATCAGGGGTAAAGGTTTCATTTACGTGCTGCTGTGAGCGATGCAATAGAGAATATCAAAAAGCACCCGTCTTTACGTAGCGCATTCAGATGATCTTTCCAAAAAGTAGCTGCAATTGCAATTCAAAATCTCTCTTCAAAGTCAGCATATATAGCAGCCTATGCGTGTTATTATGTTCCATTCATATATTATTGACAACCCGTCATACACCCTGTGTTAGTTCCAGCAGGCTATTGTCAGGAAGTCAATAAATCCTCATATCTTCACATCTTCGAAGTGGAGAACTGACATCGGATACTCTCTATGTGTTTCAAGAATACTGATGCGCCGCTTCTCCACTTGAATTCGAGGCAGTAAATCAAGTCTGTACGTTACTGTGACGCCGGATCCCTCACTGTATACAAAACGTCAACCAGCACGTCATGTATTAACGTGGCAGAAATAGTGAAAGTGCTGCTTCTGGAAGAGGGGCGGTCGGTCAGAACGATTCTCCACGGGGGGGGGATTTGAAGTTTGGGACAATCTGGTCAGCCCCCGTGAGGCCCCGGGTCTCAGATGTTGAGATGCAGGAGTTAAGTTCAGTTGGGGCCCAGAGGGGTAAAGGCCAGCAACGGATTGGTGAAAGAGTGGGAAGCCAATACTTGTCCAGCTGATCCCCTTCTGACGCCGTCCTGCTCAGGGACAAGAGGGCGTCCGCCACAGTGCAGCTGCTGGTAACTGTAATAAGAGCAGCAGCCACTTCCACATAGTACGTCACACACATGTAAGTCTACATGCATGCAGCTAGATCACATGCAAGCGTATACCTACAAACTCAAAACATACACACACACACATCTGGAGGTAGCTACCCACAAGAAAACAGAAAGACTCACTAGTCAACTCATGGATGGGCTTGTCAAAGATTAGGAGGCACACAAAATTAAAAGGTTCTGTTTGTTTACAAATATTCACTATTTATATATGAATAAATGGATGGATGGATGAATCCATGAATGGATGGATGATAGGTGGATGGATTCATGGGTGGATGGAGGGAGGTACAGAGGGAGGGAAGGAGGGATTGTGAACATAATTATACTTCACTTTACACAAAATGTGCAAAGCTCTATTCCTTATTCCTATTCCTAAGATTTATTGTTTTGTTTTGGCGCATAGGATTATAAAAGAAATACTGCAGTGTAATGATGACTTTTCATTAGTTTTGCCTTATTAGTACTGAGTTAGTTAAAAACCATACTGATTAAACAAGCCCCTTTCTGTGGACTAAACAAGACACAGGCTCCCATATGCAGGGAACATTTAGAGGCACTGCAGATGGGCATTGTTTTCCCCACAATTATATATTGATGTATGTTACGTTTGTTTATTATAGCCACAAAGTTACTCACATTCATTTCATCCTGTTTACTTGTCCCCACATAAGCTCAAGGCAAAATCAGCCATCACCATTACCGTTATTTATGCCTTTGCTGAAGTACAACCTTCTCTCATTGTGCCTTGGCCCATGTTTCAGTTATGCTGTATTTATATTTTTATGGAAAATGTAATGATCTCTAAATAAATGTTTAAAAAACCCACAAATATGACAATTACAAAATATCTTTGACATTCAAATAAGAGGCACAATTAAAACCCTCTTCTGCCGCTATGCCATTTTTCCTCGTACGCTTTTGATTTACAGCTCATACCGTTTTCTTAGAGTGACTATTCACTGGCTTTTGTGTTGCGACTGCCATGAGTTCTAATCACTCTTTTATTGTTTGGACTAAAATCATGTCGCAGCTACTAACAAGTCATTACGCCGGAGAGGAAAGCATTGAGAAAATGAAGTTGACACGCCGTATACACTTGGCTGCAGTGTTTACAGCAATTGCCGGGCAGAATCGATTTTGATTCTACCTAGCAAGGACAAGCTTTGGAGGATAAGGAAAAAATCCAGGGGCCGCACGGAATATGAAAATATGAGCAGTAAAACTCTGTGTAGATGTTTTACAGGTAAAACGATCCTGTGGTAAATGGCACCCCAGAGCAACACTCGATTGTCCCCTATTGACCGTTGTTGGATTTCAGGGCCACCATTGGGTAGAAGCTGAGGTGAATGGAGATGGGGAGGGTAGAGGAACCCATGTGACAGTCCTCAAGGCAGTGCAGGTACACTGGAAGGGAGGGACGCAAAGAGAGGAGCCGAGGTTCGCATCATATTTCTTCTTTTCGCTTTGTGTTTCATGACGTTTTCTCTGTCCAATCCTCAACGCAGTTCCTCCATCTAGCGTTTGATAAGTTAAAGAAGCGGATATGTGAACTGAAAATACACCGGATGTTTTTCTTTCCTCTCCTCTTTATAAATACACTGTAGGTACCATCATTTCCTTAGTTCATCTGTGATATTAATGCCAGCACTCAATGACCTACATGTTTAGAACACACTTTCGAAGCGTAAGTGCTGACAATTACTGTGTTTAAGCTTTCTCTTAAGTTGCATGACAGCTTTAATTTATTCAGCTCTTTGTATTTCTGGGGTTGTATCATCAATTCTGTCATATCCTGAAATAGAGTTCTTAGTTTTACATATTTGAACATAAAAGACACTCACAGCAGTAAATGTGAAGAATGGGCCTTCCACACATCTCTGAGGGCTGCAATTATTTTCGCGGACTTTAAATGTCAAACACAGTTTTCTGTTCAACACCAAAAAAACTGTTTGGGATGTTCTTTTTTATTCCCTCCGGAGGGTTTCTGATGTTATAGGCTTCTCCTGCCTCATCATAACATAGTTTGTCAGCATTGTCAATGTGGATAATAGCGAAAGCTGTATTGGATTCTCTATAAGAGTTGTACAAAAGCCTAACTCATCTTGTATCAATGCTGTACATCATTAAGAGAAATATAGATTGTGTTATGTCTAGCCTACGATATTTGGCCGTAACCCTGAATACAAGAACGTCATATGCACACTGATTTAATCCTGAAATGTGCATAAAAGTATATTTATTATCAAATTGTGGCATTCATTTAAGCTTCTCTGTTTTGCTTTGGTCATTGGTATGTACAAAAGTACAATATATAAAATATATGTGTCTTAACAGGGCTGCTTTGGCATGTTTTTGATGAATATGTAGCTATACATTACAGATTGATAGGAGAAATATGGCATTTGAAATACATTACAGATTGTTATTTTTACATGTGTACGGTATGTATCTGTAGTACGTGTCTCTCAATATCTACTGACTCTTACATCCGTTTTGAATAAGAATTGAGTTGTTGATTTGTGTCTTGATTCTTTTTCATCAAGGTTAACCTATTCCCCATTTACGGTTTTCATTTTGTAATCTCCTCCTTTTCCTACAACCAAGGATCGCAGATTGCATTTCACTTCATTAACATGATGTAAAAAAGATGAAATGCCAATAGTGCACCACTTGAGAAGCAAAGGTGCTCTCCTGTTTTGTGATTCAGGATGTAATCAACCATCACTGCAAATCAGCGAGCTGTATTACCAAAAAAAAGGGAACTATTAGCAAAGACGAGACGTGACAAATACACAAACTCTGGGCACAATGTTATGTAAAGGAAATGTATGCAAATTTGACATTCAGCAAACATGAATGTTTTAAAATGCATTTTTCGCCGTTTGCCATGAGCCCCATGAAATCGAAGAAACATTTGGGAGAAAAATTAATAAATAAAAATTCTGCACTTCGTTGTAATTGGAGTGACAACATTTCATGGGAGTGAATCTCTATTTTGACAAATTGCAGCGTGGGTCATCAGAGAGAAGAGATTATTCTAAAATATAGTTGTTTTTTTCCAGAACGCTGCACCCTGAAAATGAAAATGCATCGCTCACGGAGCAATGAGTTTTGGACTTGGCATAAAATCAGCTGAACAGATCATATGCCGGGTATTCAGATTCATCACGGCAATCTGTTTCTCATCAACACTTGAAGTATAACGAGCAAAGATGCTCCCTGTGGTGCTGTGTTTTGGAAGTCACCGCTCACAGTGATTTCAATACCGATACCCATGTCACAGTATTGATGCAAACAAAGCATTGCGTCCTTGACTTTCTTGTGTTAGAAATTGTGTCAGCATTCATATCCATGCATGAAGAGGATCCCAGATGTCTTATTGGACTACTGAGGATGCTCCAACTTAACGTCTCACATGTAGTTTGTTTGAATTTGACCGAGTTAAAAGCGAAGTTGTTGCAGTTTTCCATTGGCTTGAACATGTTTCCCATTGCCAATTGACAAACACCCATGAAGTCACGTGATTGTTCCATTCTTAAGTAACAACCCTAACAAGCAGATCATTAGGTTGTCCTGTGTCACAGGTAGGGATTTGATATGCAGGCGATTTGTTATTTGTCTATTTCCAATAAAGGCGAATGGTAAACATTGGAACTGTGGAACAGTGGAAGGGTATGGAAGATTGTCAACAAAAATCTGCCAAAAAAAGTAATTAAATGCATGATTCTGTTAGGCTGTTTTCCTATCTAGCTGTTAAAGCATAACCATGTTTGACCTGAACCCTATTTTCCCATATTTTTCCATCATACTGACTGATTCTGACCAAAATCCTGTCAATTGTTTCTCTATAGACCTACTTAAGTCTTACATTCTCACTTCAAACAAACCACTTCAGGGTTTACTTGGCCGTGATGTGAGGCCGCCTCGGTTGTTTGGTGCTTACCTGTGTTCAGTTGTGGGGCTCTCATCTCCCCAAACAAACGCTCCGGCGTTCGATTCAACTACACCAATACAAGGCATGTGCGAGACGAACGGTTGAAAGAAGCTAACGTGTAAACTTCATGGTCCGAGAACTTTTATTTGCAGCACTTGTACTGAATCTGATCCTGTTCGAAATTCACTGGCGCCTCCCCAGAACATGAAAAACATAACATAACTGTCTGATCTCAGACAGGCTCCACTCTGTTATTTGCCTCACTCGATAAGTCAAAATCATTCACTCCTCCTCTGGCACAAACATTCTGAGCCCTGTATAGAAATGTTCACTTACACAATGAGAAATAAAAAGGGTATTTCTGCTCACAAACACATAGTAATCCAGTTACAGGTAACTGATGAAGTCCTTTCGATCGAAGTCCCAGGATTTTGTGTTTTCTATGATCAGCTAGCGTTAGCGATAGCAAACAAAGCAGCGCGAGAGTCTTCATAGAGGGTGTGATTATTACGCCAAGGCTTATCTCGTGTATTCTGGGTTTGCCACGTCTCTTCGCAGCAAAACGTACCTCAATTGTCTCTCCGTCTCTCCATTCCAGTATTGATCAGAAAGAATGGTCCTCCTTCGGTGGAGGTGAGCGGGATCAAAGCCCCATATGCTGAAGTCGCTTTTCCAATCACTTTGTGCACAAGAGAACAAAATAGAGACCACCGCAACCACTTTCTTCACACAATATCAAACAAGAGCTTTCTGTTGATAATACAAATCGTCATAGGTTTTTGACACACTTCATGTCTCTGGATCATATATCTGCAATACACTTTGTGGATCGTTGTTGAAGACGTTGATACGATCAGATAGCTGGCAGTTAGTCCACATACGCCCGATACTTTCGCTTCATTTCCGGCTTGACGCGACGGCAACGGCAATGTACAAACGTGCACATCGGCTTCAATCTTGCGCCAGTCTCTCCGAACCACACCGAGTGAGCTTTGGACCACGTAGACACAAAAATAGAAATAAGATAAGCTGTACATATTTAGAGGGCGGAGTAAGCCACAGGGTCCATTTTCCTTAGAGCTCCAACCAATCCTCCCATCTTGCTCGTTACTGGGAAGGTCCTCGGCACGCGGCCCCACGGTCTTTAGTGTCCGTTGCAGAGCAGATGGAGAAGCAACAGCAGAAGGCTGGCGAAGGCGGCTCGAGGCATTAGGCTCGGGGTTGCAGCAGAGCTCGGGAGGCTGTTGGACGGCAGGGTGGAACTGCCCACTAGTTGTTCATTTCCCGCGGCCTAGGAGGAAAAAGCCAAATCGTTTTACAGCGTCACCCGATAAGCCCAGTACAAGGCCAGTACAAGTACCTCCAAGAAATGCTTCTTTAGAGTTTTCAAGGTTAGCCAGAAAATAAAATCCTGAAAGATTGACACACATGACTTTATATGTTGCAGTGACACTGTGGGCAAAAAGTGAAATAGCTATGAATTAAATTACATTGAATTAAATAAAATGTAATCATACAGGTTTAAAGATTTTAAATGTAAATGGGAATATTAACTCTTCACTTAAGAGCAACTTTTTCATGGTTCACAGCTTTGCACAAAGCTGTTGCAGCAAATCCTGACAAGACAACTGGCACACCTGTGTTGGTATCACTGTGTCCAGAATGTTCCGTATGGTTTCCATGGCATCGGGTGCAGAAG
>OMOT01039139.1:0-12745 GCA_900312575.1 Acanthochaenus luetkenii
CATTTTGGATTAAAAATAACTTTGAAATTGATACTTTTCAAAGGGCATCGATACCAAATGAGTAGTATGTGAGTATCAAAGTATCGATACCATAGTTTCGATCAGCCTAGTGGATAGTCCCTTCCTAAGTAAGCCGCACCCTCAGCAGATGGTTACTGTAAAATGATGACGGAAGCTTTTATCCTAACAATAGCTTCTACTTAAACACTTAGTAACTTGGCACAACACGTTAACTCTCTCTCAGTCCGTATCCCGGTCTACTCTACACATGTCTCTGTATTACCATAACTCTCTTAGTAACATTGCATGGTAAACGTTACTGCAACTTGAAACGCGCCAAGATTTCTCCATATTTATTTAGGCAATATTCCCTGTCTATATCATCCGTGGCTTTGGCGACTTTATACTCGTTTGTTACCAAGTGGCCTCAGGCCTCATTGTGCGAAGAATCAATAGCTGGCCACGCGAGACTAACGGGATTAAAGCTTCATGCATCCACAGGAAAAGGCAAATATTAAAAGATCGATCTCGGGATTTTATGAATCGATATCGGATTGTTCAAATGAAGATCGATTGGAATCTGAAAAAAATATAAATAAATTCAACACAGCCCTACATGACTAATTTTGTTTCATAAAAAATTACAACATTTCATTGTTATATTCAAAATATGTTGGCAAAACATGAATTGTTTGCCATTTCTTATTTGTATTTCCCATTTCTCCCTTAACACAAAAATGGGAAACATAAAATTTAAAAAAGGTGCGTTTTCATTTGTGAACTTCCAACTAATCCAAGCACTGCCAATGGTCATCAGCAGGGAGAAATCATGTAAGAATTCCCTAATCTACGGAAGAAGTCAACTAAAGACAGCAAAAACATAGCGGATTATTCACAGCCCGGTATGACTACGGTCAAGTGAACTGTCTCTTGTGAAACCATGGTGGCTTTGATTTAGTCACATCAAAAACTGTGTGTGCTTGCAAACTCTTACTTGACCAGGTTCTGGAATGCGTATCCGTCAGTCCACTGCTCGGTGTAGGACGCTCCGTGTCGGACGGTGGTGAAATGGCCGAGACGCAGACGGTCCTGCATGCTTTTCTCACGGCAAGACTGCTTCTCCTGGGTGCTCTGTAAACAAGACCAGGCAGACAGGCAGGCAGACACACACAGAGTTAAAAAATAGAGACAGAGATAACCCGTTTAAAAAAAAGACAGCTACAGTACAAAATGAAAATAAATTATGGCACTTTTTAAACCTTTATTCCTCTTGGGAAGATTAACTGAGCATGCATGATCTTTTACAGCCACGTCCTGCTTCACATTCGTATAGTTACACACATTCTGTAAGCTGCCGAGTTCTACTTTTGGCCACTGACCAACTAACCTCTAACCTCAAGGCTGTGTCTGCCCCCAGAATAAAGGTATAGTAGGTAAGCCCATTTTTAAAATGACAAAAACTGAACAATATAGATATCAAACTTCAGATAATGTTTTGTTTGATCCAAAATGGATATATAGCGTTGTGTAGCTCTGCAATTATTTCTTGTATGCATGTACATGAGCAAACATACAAAAGTGCGCATGCATGCAAATACAGGTACCTTCTCTATGAGCAGTTTTTTGCTCATTGTGATACACTTATTGAGCCTCTCCTTGTATTTCTCCAGGAGTTTTTGCTGCTCGTCGATCTGTCTCCGCAGGTCACAGTTAGCCTGTTAAGGAAAGGGAACAGGAACACCGTTAACTCTGATTGTGTAGTTACAAACATGTTACAGACAAAATCAGACATAACATCCTGTAGTACATTAGCCAATCACACTCTTCCGCACCCTCAAAACGCAGGTATACACACTGTACTCACCCTAAGCAGATCATCGATCCGCCCCTCTTTCTTTTCCAGGTCCAGACTCTTGTTGCTCTCCAGAGCAGCTAGTTTCAGGCCTGTCAACTCCGTCTGAGAGAGAGGTGTACCAGTCAGAGGCGTATTAATTAATGTATATATATTGCAGAGATGTGTTGATTCTGAAAATATTAAGTGTGTGAAATCAGCATGTGTCCTGTGTGTGTCATATTACCTGGACACACTTGCTGGAGGAGGCTTTGGGATTCATCAGGTGTTCCCCGAAACACAGACTGGTGGGAGAGGAGCTGTTCTGCCGGATCTACGGACAAAGAAAATAATTATCACATCGTAATAACACACAGGCACTCACACAAGCCTGACCTGCAAATGGAGAAATCCTGTGTAAGACTTTGTGTTCTTTGTGAAATACTTACGATTGAGCCTGGGGCAGAGTGTGAGTTCTGTGGAGAGCGGAGAGCTGGTGGGAGGCCTCTAACTGGACTGGAACCATTTCCACCCTGGAACTTTGCAGGAAAAACAAATAGACAGACTTAACACGCTAGCTCGAGATTATGAGAAGGATTATACAATATGTGACACCAGTTACTGTAATACCCACATCAAAGTAGTCACTGATCTTGGGCCCACGTGTGGAGGTCTTCCCTGTGATAGAAAATTGATGACAATTTCAAAGTGAGCAATTACTAACACACCAGATGCCTTGTGCAGGTGTCAGTCATACCTTGGCTACTTTCTGACTGGGTGTCAGCTTTCCTCTTTCTCCCTCTGGATGATTCTGAGTGCTTCTTCTCCGGGGTCTGTTAAAAGAAAGGCACAACATTTAACACATAAATCTCCTGTCTTCTGCCTAACAAGGCAGATTCTGGTAGTGGTGTCTGACAGGACAGAACAGTAGGAACGAGGATTACATACTGAGTAGGCAGGGGAGCTCCCTCTCTTCAAATCAGAGTTCTAGAGAGAGAAGAGACAGAGGTGGTGGGAGTGGGAAAGACAGTGAGACCAGTGGGTAATGCAAAGACAAAAATCAGACAGTAGCATTTAGTCTATTGTGGCTTCAGTTCACCGTGGGCACCTGCATAATAGACAACATATTTACTTTCACCATGCTAACCAAAACTGTATAGACTAATCTCTTCTCAACAATTAATCATTCTAAATACAGTGGATAGCTAATAGTAATCCATGTGACAAAACATTAATTATGCATTTATTATATTGTATAGATTCATACAGACAAGCAGAGCAGCATTCCAAACCTTGGCATCGGTGCATTACAGATATGACTGTGTGTGTGTGTGTTTTACCTCTGACTCCTTGTCACTAGAGGAGCCTAGACTGCCATAGCTGTGGTTGGAACACTCGTTGGCCAGACCCTAAACACAAACAGAATGCAAACACATGGGACAACAATGTGAAATCAGGCACAACTGTGGTGGCGACACGAACTACCTAATGAAATTTAAGCAACATTAGCAGAAAGCCTGGAGGCAGGCCTCAAGCCTTACCAGGGCTCATGAGAATCCAGACCTGAGGTTACTAGGTGTGTCTCTGTGTGTTTGTGCGCGGCGTGTGACATATCTAAAAAATAAGGCGTTAATTTGTCTGTGCATCTGTTACCTTAGCACCTCCACTGGTGCTCCCAGTGCTGCCTCCTGTGTTTCCACTGACGGCTCCCATGAACCTGGCCTCCAGCAGCTCCTGTCTCCTGGGGTCCAGGCTGTGCAGCTCCTCCATGGGGCCTAGCAGTTCACAGTTTACATGTTAGGCATTTATCAGAAGCCACTTACAGCACAATGAGGGCAGCAGTAGAATAAGGTTAAATGCTTAGATCACCAACATTACCAATAACCAATAGTGAAGAGTGCAAGGCATCAGAGCCAAAATGCCCTGACAACATTCATGTGACAGAATTCAGAATTACAAGAAAAATAAGCACTATGGGGAGCAATACAAGGCAGGGTTTTTTGGGATGAGAGCAAACTAGACAGAGTAGAGGAGGAAAACATAGAAAAGGGGATTTGATTCAGTGGGGATAGGGTGATGTGAGGCAGTTCTTTAACAGATGAATTTTCAGCCTACGATGTAAGACGGGGAGTGACTTTGCTGTTCTGACTAGAGTGGGAAGGTCACTCCAACATTGGGGAGCCAAGAGGGAGAGGAGTCGAGACCGGATGGAGTAGTAATCACTTTTTTCAACATACAAATCATCAACCAACCCATCCACTAGCCCAGTAGTTAGAATGGCACCATAGCTTGATTGCACCGCACTGAACTAGAATATATCAGAGATATAAGAGTCTCAATAGATATGGAGCCTTGAGGGTGTAGCACAACAGGAGCTGACATTAGGACGTTGGAAGTTGTATCCCCAAGTCTTTCCAAATGATAGCCATTATCTCTCTACATGCTGCCCAGTATCAGAGAAATTGAATTTGGCCTTGCGATAAATACACGTCGCTGCACTTGTACATCAATGTTCCTCATGCTGTGGAAACAGATTGCCTCTTGTTCTATAAGCCTTTCACAGTTTGCAGAAAGCTACTTTTTTTTAACGATGAACTTTGCCACTGTAAATCAGGACCACAAAGTGCATAAAATGACACACGCACGTACAGTAGGCCATACGGATATGCTGACTGATAAAGGGTCTGACACGGCCTAGTTCTATGACAACACGTTTCCACAGAGAGAGACACAGCTCCTCGGCTCCCTTGTGAATACTGGTGCATGCATTTGTTTCCTTGTTGGACATTTCCTGGCTGTAATCTTTACATAGCTTCTGACAGAGGGGCAAGCCCTAAAAGGCATAATGGACATTATGCAAAAGCCTTGTGCTGTGAACCTATGAGAGCACACTAGATGGTCCTTATGAGGTTATCTAAGGATAGGGGAGAGCAGCTTTATGTTCTGCAGTTCAATAATATTACTTGCTTAGCAGTTTTGGTGTCTGAAATCGAATATAAATTCTAAAACATTTTCGGTAATGATAATTCAGATCTTAGCTCTTACCGAGTTATTAGCAAACTCATACTGGATGAACGCTGTTTTTCACGTTGACTCGTGTCTGGTAAAGAGATTCTAGATGGTAGCTTATAACCAACATATATGATTTACGATCATTGCACGTTTGTCATGTAAAAATCGTCCATCTCGGCAAAATCGGAGCAAATAAAAATGTCCTCTACCACCACATCAGAAAACTGTTTGGATAATCAGCTGCATCTAAACTGCCCACTAACTAGAAGCCAGGGCCTACTCTCAAGTTCAAGGCAGCAGGGACATGCATTGCAATGCATACATGTGTGCATGCATACATACGTTGTTTCAATATCCAATCGGATGCTGTTTACAGGACACAAATGTAACAAACTGTCACAAATAAAATGTTATGGCATCAACAGCTACAAGAAACAAGGAATCATTTAACCTCACAATCAAACAACCAAAACAACAAGCTAGCGCTGCCTTTGTGCAAACATGATAGCAGGCTGCTACTTAGACTGGCCATCATTTGAACTGACAGCTGACGTTTGGCTTCCAATTCACGGCATCAGTGAACTTGACATCCATTTTTAGTTCAACTAACGTTATCTCGACACGGCCAAAAACAATCCACTTCCCCTGCCAACGGACAGACCACACGGAGTGTAAGTGTCGGTGGTGCATTTAGGGAGCTAAGATACCTTCCTTGCTCTTTGCGGTCGCCGTTATATGTTGTTGAGAAATCGTTGGGGACGAGGAGAGCTGCGACCAAGATGGCGTCGCCTCCAAACTTCCACCACCACTTCCACTGTTACTTTGGACACTCATGAAGCCACTTTACCGCCGAGAGGAGCCAGCGCACACACGGCAGTTCACGGAAACCCCAAATCCCGAACTCGCGTCCATCGTTTGACACCTGCTGTCGACAAACCGGCCGGCGAAATGGAGTTAGTGCATTTTTGTGTAGCTACACGCCGCGCGTTTTGACCCCGCGTTCGGTCCTGCGGAGCGGCTTCTTCACGTCAGACACTCGCTGAAACGGATCCAATGTAACCTTTGCATGATGACCGCGCGCCTGTCAGCATCCAGTTCGCGAGCGGAGCTTTGATTCTAGGAGAGGCTATCGCGAGGCTGGCGCACACCTAGCAGACGCGAGGGGGGTGGCGTGATACCGACACAGACACTGATCCGGGATCGTTTTACCCTCCTCAAAACTAGCCATAGGTTCATTGGAAGGCACGACTCGGCATCGACCTGAGAACAGCGTCTCTTGTATGGGCGAAAACAACAAACACCCCGAAAAAATGGCCGAAAGTTCTTGTCAATTCTGCTCGAGGAGTATGAGGGGACAATAGACTGCAAAACGAACGAGTAGCATTGGCTTCTGTTATAACACACCTATACCTATCAGTAATTACGAAGTTAATCAAATGTGTACTGTAATATATAATAGACATCAATATATGCATGAATTAATACACCAATAAATACTAAAGCAATAAATGAACAGTGATTAATTATATTTATATATTGTGCTTACAGCTGTCCATATAAACTAAAACTCATCACATCAATTATTTGGTGTGTATGCATGCATGTATGTAGCTGTAGCTGTGTGTGTGTGTGTGTGTGTTTGAGAAAGAGAGAGTGCGATAGGTGGGGCTGTGGTCTTGCTATGCTATATTGTTCAGTGTTGAAATACAAGTTGCTGGGAGGGGGCAGGGTGCAGGTGGGAAGATAGTGATGTGGTCTGGGCTATAAGGTCTTTTGTTCCAAATTTGGTGCAGTGCATCAAAAAGCCTTTGCCTTCTTGTAGGACACACACACACACACACACACAGTTACTGACATTCAACTGTTTAGCATACAACTTAGACTACTCACTTTACATTCATATCAGATCCACTTTGGATGGAAATAAATGTCTCAAACCCAAACAGTGTCACTAACTGTGCCTGTGTCCTGTTATCTGGCAGCCGTGGTCATTTTCACCAACTTCCTGCAGAGGCTTGTAGATGGCAGGCCTATCAACAACAAAAACCATTGATTCAATAACAAGTAGCTGGGCTGTGTGGCAAAAACAATGCATTTACCCTAAAGGCATGTCTAACCTCTAATATTTGAGTCCCATGTACATTCTAAGGTAATTTGATTGATTCAAAATATAAATACATGTGCATACATGGGTCTTTTGTCTGTCAACCTCTTGTCTCCCTTGCAGTCAGATTGCATCAGGAAACAGATTGAGGCACAAACAATGGTATTGCACCTCATATGCACCTGCCCATGGTAACCTGATTTTTTTTTTTTGTCACATGGTTTCCATGGTAACAGAGCAATAGTCTTGACAGGCAATGAGGAGGGTTGTATAAGCAGTCTACTACACTACACACACAAGTTTGTCATTTCAGGTATGAAATTGGAGCTGCGTTATGAGGGATGGGGTGACTGCTGGCTGATATACAAGCTGCAGCCAGGGCATTCCAGGAGCATCAAATGTCCCGTAGAAAAGCTGGGAGCGTTGGTTGCCATTTTGAAAACTGTAGAAAAGATACACAACTGTACGCTAACAATTGTGTCTTTGATATCTAAACAAGTGTTTTGGATTACTTTGTTTGATTTGCTAAATTGCATTTTGCAGGGGTCAGAAAACAATATACCTCTGAAGGCAGCAGTTTTGAATTTTAAAAGTAACAAAATACTTTGTCAAAATACTGCAAATAATTAAAGCTTTAAAAAAAGAAAACAATACTAAATGCAGATACATAATAGTACAATAACCCTGTCAGGAAGTAGTAGACCATACCAAAGTATATACAGGCTATGCATTTTGATCATCTTATTTTTGCTGTAATTTTTCTGGGAATGAGTGAATGGGAGAATTATATTTAGGTTTATAATAACCTACTTGACAAATTTAGCAGTTGGAATTAGACTATGCTTATTTCTGATTTTGAGGATTGTATTTCAAAATGAATAATATATTTGCAGATATAATTTAGCTAGGTAAGAAAATGTAGATGGTAAGTAGGTCTAAGCAGTTAAATAAGTAGATAAGTATGAAGTAGCTAAGTTACTAAGCAGGCAAGTACTAGTGAAAAAGTTTTAAAAAAGAAGAAAAGTTTAAAAGACGGAGAAAAAGTAAGTATACATAAATGTAGGTATGAAAAGGAGTAACTAAGAAAGGAAGTAACTAAGCAAGTGAATGTGTAAAGTAAAGCAGTATGTAAGTATAACTTTTTTAAACTGCCCTTTCAATTGCAATGACCAATTTCGGCATGCACAAGAGCATACACACTCAAGTTGCAGCTATTAGTCCAAATCCACTTTACAAAGTACATCTTTCTTTGAGTCAGTCAAAAGTAGATGATTCACACATACTTTGGCAAGGAACTCATAACTGATGTGATTTCAAGGTTTTTTTCTCAAATCGTTAACTTTTTTCTGTCTTAATGAGATTGTTGTGATTACCATGATGATATATTATTTCGACATACCTGTAAGAGGAACAAACAACAGCTTAACAAAGGTCTTAGCCTGATCAGATGTTTAACCCTAGCCGTCATTCCACTTATCAGCAACCTCTTATTCCGGTCTGAAACATCCAAAACAGTAAAATCTTTGCTGAACCCCTCTTCCTCTTCCTCATCGCCACCATCACCACTGTCCCTCCCTGTCTGCTTCAAAGGGGAAAAACACGTGATATTCAGCTACTAGATTAAATGGATCACAGGAATTGAATCCATAGACAAATCAGACTAAAACCACTTATACTTCCTAAAACTTCCCCACATTACAGACGTGTTTAAGAAAGTTTAGTACTAATATCGGCAAGATCATAACTCACAACGTAAATATTACCTTACTAAATGGTCACGTCTCAAAGAATAATATCCAACTCTGACTTTTCACTATTGTCATAACCACTGTCATCTCACCTGAGGCGTTAAGACATGGCTCATCTCTTTGTTTGCTGCTGCCTGAATCTGGCTACAATGCTTTGTTTTCCTGTTGATGAATACCATATTAGCTCATATAAAGTATATGGGCCATGTTAAATGTATTAGTACAGTATTAATATATAGTCCAAGGCAACATAATTCTGCACCAACCCCTCTACCTGGGTGTCTAGGCCCATTGATATGAGTCTGTTGGCCAGTTTAACCGGCCACATTTCTGAGGCTGTAGGAAAAACCCCATTCAAGGGCAAACTCATTGGCTTTACATACAATATCCCAGCCCAGATTGCCCAGACTGCAGGGAATCCCCATCCAATGCCCATCACAACAACCCAAATAACCTCTGCTTAAACATCTAATGACTAAAGCACTAACGCAGATGGGTGAAAGTTACACCCATCACCCATCCACTGCTCTGAATACAACCCAGATTGCAGGGTTGGTAGAAAACACCCCATTCAGTGAGCAATCTTGACAATTTAAAGTATCCAGGTCGCTTTGATATGGTACATTTCATGGCCAAGTTGGAGACGTCTCAAGATTTGTTTTGAGTGCTTATTATATTAATGCACGACTATGTTTTAGCAAATACCATCATTATACATAATTGGAACTTTCATTTTGTTACAAAAAGCTTCTAATTTGTCCCCAAAAACAACAACAATCAAATGATCTTATATGTCAATTACTTTCATCAATTTCCTCCAGTGCCCATGAGATAATCATGATAGTTATTCATTGCAAATACACTGAACCCGTGTAAAACAACTCAGTTTACGTTTGACCCATATCATTGTCATTGCCGAGTTACCCACTGAAGAACCCTCTCAATAACAATGGTTTGTCCCAGAACTTTTTGATCTGCACCACAAGACGTCACTACTTCAGGAAGAACAGTTTTAAAGACGGAAGACACGCAGGTCAGGGGAACTGAAACCTCTAAATTGCCCATAGATGTGTTTGTGTGCAGTATGGTATACGATGTGTATGATGTAGCGTAGTATAGGATGTATATGTAGTATGCATTTGATGACGTAGTATGTATATATGATGCAATGTAAAGCCCTTTGAGACATGCTTGTATAAAAGGGCTATATCATTTTTTACATTTTATTGAATAAAACGTGACTGATTGAAAGACTGTATGTGCTTGCTCTACTTTTATAGAGTAAGCACATAAAGTATTGTCTGGGTCAAGAGTATACTAATTAGAGGTAAACAGTGTTACACACAATATTAATAGTTAACATGTAATCAAATGTCATTCAATAATTATGATGATAAAACTTTGGATTTGAAAAGTCCCATGTGATATGTGGTTCTAGGCCTCTATTTAGAGCTTTTGAAGTAATAGCCTAAATATGTTAAATTGTTGGGAAGCTTTGTAAGAATATACTGTACATTGACTTTTTTTGCTCACGTCTACTCACGATTATAGAACTGAACTCACATAGACCTGAGATGTAATATATTCCCGCTACGCTGTCTTTCTTGGCCCCGATGTCCTCCGCTCTCTCACGGCGGCGTTTAAGTCCGTTCACATATCTGGCAATTTCATGTTCGTAGTTTATTGGCCAAATTACACACCTGTCAGATCATGACTCATGACCTTTTTCAAATCGCTAGGCTCTTCTGGTATATTCGGCGTACAAGTTATATCCCAAACTGCACTGTATTTCAAGAACATGTCAACTATTAGAATTGGTTCACGCTACTCGCTACCGCCTTCCATGGCGCGTTTTGGCGGAAGAAGATAGTGGAAATTCCAGGCAAACCTATCTAGAAAGTTGAAATCTTATTGAAACAAGTCCTACTTGCTGTATTGTATGTGAGCCGAACTGAAGAGCGGACCCTAATTACAAGTACCAGGTCTTAAATAATGTGTGTATACTTGCCGATAAGAAAGGAAACGTGAAATGGTCAGATTAATGAACAGAGTCTGGTACAGCCCCCACACGAGATAAAGGAACGCATTGGGGGCGTTGGGCGGTACTGGTGTCAGAGTGCAGCCCCATTAACCAATCAAACTCTGTATTTTGGAGCCCACGTAACCAATCAGAATCCAGATTTCGGCCTTTCTTCTTTGAGTCGCGTTCACAAGTGAGAAGGAGAGAAATGGACGTCGTTCAGAAATAATTTACATTGTCCAACAGTACGTTGTCGTGTTGTCCGTACTGTGACAAAATGTCCGACGGTTCTCGACCAAAACTACATCTATGGCGGTAGCGGTGGGAGATCACGAAACACACACCTACATGAAGAGTACACGTAACGTTAGGCTACTTCACGTCACAGAAACACACACTGAGTTTAACCAGTTGCAGTGACGCTTTCGCTTTTAATTGAACAAGATAAATGCACAAAAACAAAGTATTGTCAATAATAACAGTAAAGAACATATCACGTGTTATTGCATGAATTACAAATACATAGAGATGACATTAAAAATGTTGATGCTTCAATTGTCCTGTTCTGCAATAAGCCAGATCACAGAGTGACTGACGCGTGAGTGCTGGTACATCAAGTTCAGGGGGAAAGTTTCAAAGGAGAAAGGTACGTACATATGGCAAGAAAGTAAGTAACTTGGTCAATTATAAGCAGGTTACTAATGAGGCAGACACGGTGCGTTAGTGAATAAGTTAAAGTGTGTCATTGCATTCAGTGAAACGGTTTCAAAGAGGAAGAAGGCAAGTATGGATAGATGTAGGTCAGAAAATAACTTGCTGAGTGAGAAAATGTGTAAATACATGCTTATTTATCAAGTCTGTAGGTAAGTCGGCTGAAAAGTGAGTAGATGTGCAAATAAGTAATAAGGTAAGTAGAAATACTTTTTAACAGTTAAGTAAATAGGTAACATTAAGTAGGTCAGTGTGCAGTTATGTAGCTAAGGTTCGTCTGAAAATGAAAAGGTAAGTAATACACAAGAAAGTAAGTCTGTAGATAATTAGGTCAAGAAACAAGTGAGTAAACATGTTGACTGAAGTAAGTGTGTGTGTGTGTATTTAGCTTAATGTAGTCTAGATACTAGATTAGTCTAGTTTTGTCCAGATAGTTAGGCAGAGGCTCCACACAAACTGTCATGGAGGTGAACGTTTCCTGCCTGGATCCTGCCCCGAGGGCCCGGATGGCAGGGTCGCCTGGAGGTATAGAGAAGCGGGCTTGTACACACACCAAAAAAACACCCTGCGGAATATTCTCCTCCGTTGACGTACAGCGTGTGTCAAACACAAACACACTTATTTGAGATACAAGAAAAGATCCCAAGCTAGACGACGACAGTTGGGAGGTGTTATCCAGTGACGTGCGGTGAGGTTCATGGTTGGTGAGGCACTGACTCCTTTAGAGTCAGATTTACAAATATATAAACCCAAAAGGGTAGCTTATTCAATTGGCTACTGGTTATTTCATATCTCATCACACACACACACGTAAGGTACGTATTAAATGTACGTAAAGATAAGAAAAAACGTAAAGTCTTAAGAAGCAGAAGCTTGGGTTCGATCTCACGATTCCAAACTCCTAAAGATTGTTAGACCAACGCGCTACCGCTCGACTACGGAGTCCTGACCTCATCGGGTGAAAATACTTCTATAAGTCAATGACTTTACTGTCGAGTAGTGTTTCGAACGTTTCATGAAGCTTCGGCAAAATTGTTTCAATTGTCTCTGTGTTTTGGAAAGCCTTGTTCTAGTCATCCCTAGAGTTTTGCATTCATTCCTCTTCTACACTTGACTCGCCTGATGTCTCTGCGTAGAACAGCAGCAACAAGCACCTGTTGGCTCAAGTACGCCACCTTCAGAGTGAAGCAAAAATATTACTTGCCTCACCCTGTGCATTTTTCACTGCGGTCTTATGTCCCATCAGCAAACCTAAATATGTCACTTACAAACATTAAACTTTAATGGTTAAAGACATTAGCCAGACTGTGGAAAATCCG
>OMOT01039147.1:0-10717 GCA_900312575.1 Acanthochaenus luetkenii
AACTTTATCCGTGCATATTAGACACGTTGGGATGTGCCTGTGCTCAACAAAAATATATTCCTTCTCCCACTTCTCCTGAAATTGTCTGTGCTCATCGCCAACCTTTCTCTTCACGGCAGGTTTTGAAAAAGACATGACTGGGGCTGGGTGACAAAAAACATATAGCACTGGGTGACAGGATATATTTTCCCTCCACTCGGTGACAGTCCCGAAACATTAGCTAATTCGTGTTGTTGTCAAGAGCCTGAGCTATGGTAGCCCACAAGTGTCAAAAAATATAAAACGCCCAGATGCATGTGAGAAAAAATGCGCGGGCCGCACTAACACCAAACTTTGATTTCAGGCAGGGGGCCACAAAATATAATTCCGCGGGCCGCAATTGGCCCCCGGGCCGCGAGTTTGAGACCCCTGCTCTAACTGCACTGAATACCAAAGATAAAAACGGGAACTGTAAAGATAAATAGTGCTTTCACCAATGAGCTAAGCATGCTGAAGAAGTAAGCCTCTCACAATCTCTGAAACAAGGAAATATTGTTTCTCTCACACCACAGAAAGGGGCACCCTGTCCACGTTAGGGTTCACTAGAGAGACAAGCATTGACAGGCAGTATCCCAGAGAGAGAGAGAGAGAGTGTGTGACAGAGAGACATACAGTATAACAGTTAAAATCAAAATGTGACAATAATCATAACTCAACTGCTTTCAAAGCAACTAACAAACTGTCCAGTCTCAGCCACAGCACGTATCAAAGTGCAGATAAAAGGCAGAATCTGTTTACTTGTTACAAACGCAAATCTAAATCTCTCCACATGTTAACACTTGTGGGGCAAATAAAAAGAGAAATGCTGTAAGAAACAACTACAAGTAAAATGATCAAAGGGGGAAAAACAAACTAAAAGGCATTTAGCCACATATTTAAGTGGTGCTAACGTTCAGGTGTGTGTGTGTGTGTCAGGATTGACTTTAAAACCCTTTGCCAAGCCAAATCTGTCCTTGTCTGTCCTAATCCAGGAACTAATAGACAGGAATTAAAATTGGCTGCAGCTTTTTCATGGACAAATTAAGACCGGCCGGATAAAGAAATAAGTAAAGAAATAAATAGACAGTCAGATAACTCATGAGTACAAAAAAAAAGATTACAGTGTATATATTTGCCTTCCTATTGCGATTCAGATCTCTGAACAGATCTCTCACATATAACACAGCTGTTATTAACATTATGTACAAGATTTACACTGGCCATGCAAAGAGCAAATACCATTCAGCCATAGATGACGCCTATAGATCCACCCTAATGGGGTCACGCCAGTTTATGTATAATGAGGGTGGAATAAAATCGCTGAATGATATCCACAAACGGTAGTACAAAGTGTAGTAAAGTCCAGACAATAAGATCTTATCCCATCATATCCATTGCATATCATACACCGCATTACTCTTCATAAATGACTTTGGTTGGCTAATCAGTTACAGCTTTATGGTTATGGAACAATAGTCTTCAAATGCATTATAGGCATTTTCAAACATGGGACAAACTTTGATGTTGTAGAACTGCCCTGAACAGCACAGCATTTTGAGCCAGATACTGATGATTAGGAGCAATATTACCAGACCTCAAATGTAACTGGTTAAACATTGTGGTTAAAAGTTTACATACACTGTAAAGAACATGTATATCATGGCAGTCTTGAGTTTCCAATCCTCTCTACAACTTATTTTTCTGTGATGGAATGGTTGGAGCACATACTTCTTTGTCACAAAACATATTCATGAATGTAGGTTATTTTATGAATGTATTATGGTTCTTCTGAAAATGTGTATTTGGTTAAATGTCGCTTGGCCGTTTTCACCTCAATTAGGTGCTTTTAGTAGCCATCCTCAAGCTGGTGGCTTCTGGTTGAATCTTTGACCGCTCCTCTTGACAGAATTGGTGCAGTTCAACTAAATTAGTTGGCTTTCTGACACAGACTTGTTTCAGCACAGTCCACATGTTCTCGATGGGGTTTAAGTCAGGACTTTGGGAAAACCGTTCTAAAACCTTAATTCTAGCCTGATTTAGCCAGTCCTTTACCACTTTTGATGTGTTTGGGGTCATTGTCCTGTTGGAACACCCAACGTCCAAGACCTGACCTTCAGGCTGATAATTTGAGGTATTATTCCCTTTACTTTCTGTAAAGCACCAGCAGCAAAACGGGCCCAGAACATAATACTACCACCAGACTTTTCTTTGTTCATGTGATCAACAGCAAACTTCCGTCGAGCCTTAAGGTGCCTCTGCTGGAGCGAGGGCTTCCTTCTTGCACGGCAGCCTCTCAGCCCATGGTGATATAAAACACACTGGACTGTGGACACTGACACCTGTGTTCCATCAGCTTCTAATTCATCACAGATCTGCTGTTTGGTGACTCTTGGTTGACTCTTGACCATCCTGGCCAGTTTTCTCTCGGCTGCAGGTGATAGCTTGCGTTTTCTTCCTGATCGTGGCAGTGACACAACTATGCCATGCACTTCATACTTACAAACAATTGTTTGCACAGTTGATCTTGGGACCTGTAGCTGCTTTGAACTGGCTCCAAGTTACTTTCCTGACTTTATAAAGGAACCAAAATGCATGAATGTTTTTTGTGACAAAGATGTGCATGTGTTCCATGTGTTATTTACAAGTAAGTGTATGTAAACTTTTGACCACAACTGTGTCATAATAGATATCCAACTCGCACATTGGGGTTTTAGTAAAACAAAACAGAGCTGCTCTGGAGACAAATAAGAGTCTCAAAGAGAGAAATAATCTCATTGGTTGAATTAAACCTCAATGGGCAGAGCCAAAGAACGTTCGTTTTTCAGAGTGCAAGTTAGCTAACTGGCATACTTGCAGACATAAAAGGAGCTCTGGTCAAAATGTTGGCCTAAAAATTACATGAGATGATCGGGTCCCTGTAGGTCCATATGGGTAAATCAATTTCAGCAATCTGAAACAAGTCAAGATTTTGGACCCGGAACCGCTCTGGTCTCGGGTTTTCTGGGTTCACATGGATGTCGTGCAGCTTAACAAGCTAATTTAACAAACTTCCTTTACAAAAATGTGCATAGACGTTTTTTTCTAACTTCTTAATGCTGACTGACACAAACATTCCGCCATGTTGAGAAGGTTAAAGGGTATCATTGCGTCATAACAGAAACTCTGAGAACATTTTGCAGCCAGTTTCCAACTTAGTCATCTGACTTTGAATGGCGTTGAGGTGACATTTCCATGTAGTAAATTCATTTTTCTGATATATCCGGTGACACGTGAACTGTGGTTGTTTATTCTTTGAGGTTTGGCATTGAGGTTTAACTCAACCAATGAGATCATGTCTGTCTCCAGAGCAGCTCTGACTACCTAAAACTCCAATCTTCCTCCAACTCACCTACCTGACCGTGGAACAACGACGTAACGCTGAAACACTTACCGAATCTAGGTACAAGCTAACTTTCCCAGGCGATGTCTCCACCTTCCTGATAAGGTCTGCTGGGGCAGTGGCCCTGGGAGCAAGAGCGAAACCACTGAGCATGCCCACATCTACCATGACCATGCCTGTATGAGATATCACTTGAATCTCCTTCAGTCTAGAGAGGGAAAAATCAAGAGTCAGACATTGTATGATTTGAAGGCCCTGGTATCGTATAATGTATTGATACAAAAAACAGAAGGATGAATGAAGTCACACAAAATGTACGTACGTGTACGAAAACTGACGTGTAATAACGTCTATGCCTATCAGCGGCCACTACTTACCTAGTGCATATAGATAACAGCATGTGATCGTGGTCTCTCTCGTCGTCAAATACATCCACGTCTAATGAGAAAGCCTCATGGTCCGTGGCGTGCTGGAGTCTTTGTGAAAGCACACTGTGCTCCAAGTTGTACATTACGTTCATCTGGATGGATTCATGAAGGTGTTTCAGAATGTGACCAGTGAGATTTAGTGTGTGACCAGTGTGCTCACTGCAATGCCTGACACCACGGCCGGAGAATATATGATCCTTTAGACGATGATGTGCAAACGCCTCAACGTCGGGGAAACAATATCACATTAGCGGCTAAAGTCTTGCGTAAACTCACCGTTCCGTGAAGCTAACCGAATAAATAAAGAGTGAATCTCTGGATTTGTTTAACTCGTTTCAACATAATGGCCCTGAATCAAAGACACGTTAAAAAACAGGATGTGTAGTAGAGGGGGTCTGGAACCGAAGACAACCGGCTCTAAATTGAACATAGTGAAAAGATTAACCTTTCACCATAGTCCTCTGCGTGATGTTATCTGGACACACTATACGCAGACAGGACATGACGCTATGTGTTCCAGATGTTAATTGCGGAATGAATGCAGTCCATTATCATGCTGCATTTGCATTGACCTGTTTTGCTTTAGCATTCACAATATAGTACATTGTGCGAGGCGTAGCCATCGCGCAGAGTTCAATTAATTCTGGGCATGCTCCAGTTGGGGTGGGAGCGCTGGATGTATGGAAACATCCCTGCTTTGTAAGGAGTGGTTTGGATTTGCAGTGTGATGTTTTCCTGTAACATAGGTAGGTTTTGCAGAATTCCTATTAAAGCTGCAAAGTGTGTTCAAATCTGTAGTTTACCGTGAAAATGTAATCAGTAGTACGGAACTGATTGAGCACAAGTAGATATTGTAGTTGTGTAACTGTACTGTACCTGAAATAAGGCAAATCCTCTTCCTTCCATGTACATATCAATGTGTAGATCATTGTCTGCAATAATCTAAGAAACGTACAGTAAAAAAGTTAAACACAGCATCATACAAAGTATCCCAAATATTAAATCCCACATGCATGAGGTAAGAAGGTCCACGGACACAATCCAGAACCATCAGCTGATCTGTATTCCACCCAGATGAAGTTATCTATTACCTCCTGGCTCTGATACATCAGGTAGGTGGTGGAGTTGACACTAAAGTGTGACACAGAGTTAGAAGCTGGGATGGACATCTTGAGCCTGAGGTCGATCGCGTCGGCCCCACTGAAGGCAGCGTAGTAGCCCAGGGCCTGCAGGGCAACCACTGTGTCCTGAGGAAGACGCAGGGGCAAAGGTCAAATGCCCACATCTTTTGAGTATCTCCGAGAGGCTAAATGTGGTCAGCCTAAGTTAAACATCAGTTCCGTGAGCAACAGAATAGGTTTTAGCCTCACCTGTGTGGTCCCATAGCCTCCGAGATGGTTTCTCTGCTTGCTGAGCCACTTCATGAGGGCAATGCCCTCCACCACGTTGCCACCCCTATAAAGAGCCAGCAGCACATAAGAGGCCATCTCTATCTGCGCCGAGTGCGGCTGCAATTCATCTGGCTCCAGGCCATCGGAGGATCTCCACATCATGACTCCATCTGGAGACAAAAACAACAGACTAGGTAACAGATCACCATGTCCAAAAACTGATTTAGCATGCACTGCAAAACTATTTGACTTTAACAAGTCATTCAGTCTAGTGTGACGTTTTAAAATCTTGTTTTCATTAAAACAAGGGAAAGAATATGCCAATGGGGTGAGAAAATGTCACTTGGTTGGTGTAAAATGCTGTAGGATGCCAATGTTTTTGGCTTTGGTGAAATCTTTAGGATCAGGAAATGTAATGTAGTACCTCTCTAATATCAGCATGAACGTTTCTGATTAAAGTATTGGTGAATTCATGGTAAAAATGGTAAATCCTAACATGTGGACATGGTATCTTTGACGCTAAGGCATGAAAGTAGATATGTGGCCGTGGGCATATCTAGACCGGGTAACTTGAGCAGGAAATAACAGCAAACCTTGATTCAATTACCTTTGTTGTCCGCTCTCCTGCTGAGCTCAGCCAGGGCAGTGACAGCTACAGGACTGTTGGCCAGGGCTAAAGCATACGCCACCAGACACAGGCTGTAGTTACTGACCACCCCACTGGGCACCCTGCTCTCCAGGTACCTCCTGGCCAGGGACACATTGCCTGGGAACATGTTCTTCACACAGAGGAACCAAAGTCTAGAGATCAATACTGCACACTGGCTTCCTTTCCCATTTCTTACATTTCATATTGTTGTACCCAAATATGTGACATACTGTAGATCCTAAATCATTTCAAATGAACTTGGTAGTTGACACAGTCAAATAATATCTTTCAACCGTCTGAGGTAAGCTTCTTAAGATTATGTATAATCCCTTATCCTTGCCACCTTCTGACAATCACACGTTCCCCTGACTCACCATATAGGTGTGGTCCTCCAGCAGTGCCATTAGTACGAAGGCAGTGAGCGCGACCGGGCCGTCGTCCAGGCCTCCCTGCAGCTCCGTGTGGATCACCCTGCCTACCTCATTGAACTCTCCGTTGGGCCCCTGGTGGCCCACCAGCCAGCCAATGGCCCTGGAGAGGACACTCTGGTCCACCTGCATGAAGGGCTGGGCCTGGAGGAAACACCTCAGCACAAACGCTGTAAGCCTAGGACCAGAGACAGAGTAAGAGGAGTAAGAGCATCAGAGACCAAGAGATAGGGGCGTATTTGTGCATCAACATTAACATTGGCTGGCTTCCTCTTAGGGAATTGCATTTACATCTACGTTCGCATACCATAACTCAAGCAGAAAACAAGACAAGAGCTCATTTAAACCATGTCCAGCCATGCACACGGAAAGAAATGGCAGTCATTGAATCTAGTATCAAGTCCTAAAATCTTGTTTCCAAAGCAAATCAACGTACAGTATGAGATCTGCCTTACTCAGCCTGCTTTTAAGATATTGACACTTGTTTCTAGACAATTCCTGAAGTGAAACTGCATTGGAAACGTGGAATTATCTCACCTACACTGGCATCATTTTACACACAAATAAATAAAGGCACACAAAAAAAAAGGACTGTCAGCCTCCTGTACCATGTAAATAAAACTGCTGTATGTACTGGTGACCCACCATGTGCTCCCAGAGGTGTCGCTGGCTCCAAAAGCACTGAAGGAACCATCATCTCGCTGGTAGGACAGTTCCCTCCGATATCCTTATCATGAGAGAAAACACACCAGAAATATAACGTGACATCCAACAAGTAAATGCACAAAGCCGGGATACAGAACCCTATTGCAAACCCCTGAAGTAATCCGAAACTCGATCCAGTGACGATGCCCCAATCGGAAGATGCCCCCCTATTACGTGGCAATACCACCTGTGAGTATCTGTAAGTCAATGACACCGATGAGTCATGTGAAAGCTGATTACCTTTCATCATATAGCCCAGAGCCCGGGTCCTGATCTCCTCGTTGTTCTTGGGATACTTGTTCAGGTACTGGAGAACGTAAACACTCGGTGCAAAGTGGATCATGTTCTGCTCCCCACAACCATGAGGCATCTGAACCAGCGAATCCAAGCTGCCGATGGACAAGGCCAAGATATCGCCTGTGTAAAGCAACACAGGGAGGAAAGGAAGAAGGAGTCAAGCGTTGCACAACATGTGGTTCGCCAATACAGTAGGCATAGTGTCTGGGACAGATGGTATTTCAGACCACATAGAGCTGAAGGGGGGGAGCCAAAAAAATCACAATATCATCTTGATTATGCGTCAGCGTGGCTTGCAGCGCAAAACTCCACAGTGCCCAGATGAGGACTGGAACCAGGCCAATGCGGAGCTGAGCGACAAGCTGTAGAAGCGGAGGTGGAGGAGGAGACGCTGGAAAACACATACACTTTCCCACCTCCACCATCACCGCCCATCACTGAGGATGCAATGTGAACCAGAAGCTCTTTTATTTACCTGCAAGCCCACCGTTCTCCTTTATTCACTGGTCTGGCAGTCCAAATAATCAATTTCCATTAAATATTCAGAAATGTGCGTGTAATCTGTATTATTTGGCATGTAGAAATTGTACTATAGCTTTGAGGTGTTACTAGCAGATCAACTCTGTGTAAAGAGTGGAAATGTGAAAAAGAAAACGCACACTTCACAAAATAACCGTTGAATTGTACGCAAAGGATAATAGCACAGTTGAAGTGGCCGCTTGGAAAGTCAGACCAGTGTTACATGGTATGAAAGAATGGAAAAGAAGTTGTAAGACACCATCACAGGCAGGAAAGTACAGACAAAAAGACCTGCATCCTAGACATTTGCTTGATGTTTAAGACAACCACACAGGAACCGTAAGTTTGACTCCCACCAAGAGAAATGGAAGCTCGCCTCACCACCGTGACAAATGCCCAACATCCTTCAATCCTGAACGGAGCTAAGCCAAGCACCCTGACAGCTGCTCGGAATCCGCCCGCCGTGATCGTTTCCTATTTCGATGGCCGTCGCTTCCATTTTCAACATTCAATGCCCGAATGCCCTTCAGGACAGCTCTGAATTTCATATCCACCTACCCTGAGCTGTCCCAGTCGTCTAAACACAAAGCGAAAAGTGGGCACATATTGCACATGCCTAATTCACCAAACGTAAACATGAACTGCGCTCAGATGGAACCGCCATTGGCAGGACAGAGAGGACAAATGGTAGACATACCGACCACTGCCACATGGGCCCTCTGGCTGCCCGGTACCACATCTGGTGGAAAGGAGAAGGAGACGGCTCTGGAATTGTTGCGCTTCATTGGTGCCAGCTCCAGGAACAGAGTCTCGGAGAAGGTCTGCTCAACTCCCTCTGGCTTCAGGAACATGGAAGTAATTCAGTGTTATCGTGGGATTAACCATATGCCACGTAGCGTGCTGCATTATACTTTGTGTAGTATTCTGAGGAGTAAACGTAGATCACATCAGCTAAACCCACTGCATTCATAATCTAAAAACACTTCGCATACAGACACGTCGTACCTGCAATGCAGATCCAGTGAGAAACTGTATTCTGCGTACTATTCGCCAATCATATACAGGGAAAGTTGACTTAGCACGCATGCCCTTTTCCGGCAAACACCCTGCTTCACATTCATACAGTTGCAAACATTGGCACCAGTAAAACCGCTGTCGTCTACTGTTGGTCACTGGAGCAATTGGGGGTTAACTACCTTGCTCAACGGCACCTCGACGTAGTTATTGAAGGAGGGTAAAGTGTTACTTATTCACTTTCCCCAATCACATTTTCCCAGCCAGTCCAAGGATTCAAACCGACGACCTTTCGGTCACACGCCCACTAAGTTAGACTTGCACCCACAGAACAAATTCCTCAATATTATCCATTGTTTCGGGCCGTGCTGTACCTTCACAAGCATAGTCCGAACCAGGCTGTCCGAGGCCTCGGCAGATACGCCGTCCACGGATATTTCCATCTCGCCCAGAGCCAAGAGCCTTATGGGAAAGAGGGCTGAAGCAGCGTCCTGACTCCCCACAGTGAGTTTCCATGCATTCACCACAGAAACATCCTCTTGGTCTGCCAAAACAAACTCGTAGGCATCACTCTGTGCTACCAGCAGTATGACCTGTGGAGAGCAACGCATGGGGAGATGGGGTTCAATGTAGGATAATGGAACAAATACTGTATAATATTGAGAATAAAACAGAAAAGAGGTTGGAAGCAGTACAAGAGCTAATTCTGTTACTGGAAGACACTAACAAATCATCAGTCAGGGAGTTTCTGGGAATTGTATATAAAGGGGAAAGTAACACTTGTAAAATGGCTCAGACAAATTACTGATAGGAACTTCTCCATTGTTGCCAGTAGTGGTGTATTTACAGTAGTCCCCATACCTCCAAGTCCCTCTCAAGATGGTTGTAGACGTTCACCTCCAGGACAATCTCCTCTCCTCTGATAAGATATGATGGGACATCCAGAGACAAGGAGAAGTCCTTAGACACTGTCAGCTGCAAATGGGAGGACATAATCAAATACAATAGCAACTTTGGCTGACGTTAGAGGCACTGGGCGTGCAAGGTTCAGCTGGTTAGCGATCAATCGTAATCAATAAATAACTGTCACATTAATGTGTAGACATGGGTATTATTACCATAAACAAATGAGACCATCACTGGGAAGATTGGCAGCCTCTACCGGCCTCTACACTGCATTTTACATAATGTGCTTTACAGCACAAAGGGACTTTGCTTCACGGCACAAAACAGGAAGAGGGCGCTGTTCTGTTCTGTTCTCTTCTTCAGTAAAGCGAACAACATCCTCCTTGTGATAGGAAGCAACAGGGTTTATGAGAAAAGCAGACTTCATTTTGATAGCGATAGAGGCCGCTGTACCAAGCATCACGACCATGGTCTCAATTGTTTGCAGTAATTATACCAAGGTATCACAATTAATTTGATAATGACATATTGATGTTGAAGTACAGTGTGATAGAAGTACGTGTATACCCTGTGTGGCACAGACGTGAACCCCAAACCCAGGCGCTCTGACATCACCAGAGCTTCAGCTCTCCAAGAAGTAATGCTGTCTGGTACTGTTACTCTCGGACTTGTCCATGTTGATTCGCTGATAGAGGTGAAACAGTATAACACAGTATTTACATTATGCTGTGAGTTCAGTCCCAAATATTAGTACACAGTATCAATTTCATAAATCCATCAACTGTGCTTGTAATTGACAAATATGCTTTCAATGATGTTTGCTGTTCCCTTATTTCATACTCCCACCTCCATTTCAAGCATGTGTGCCCTTCGGCACTCACCTAACATTAGTGTCCAGCCACAGCCAGGACTCAGTAGCGCCCTGATCCATCCAGTGCCTCCAGTACGTATATGGCATTGAGGCCTCGCCCTCTGAATGACAT
>OMOT01039148.1:0-14270 GCA_900312575.1 Acanthochaenus luetkenii
GAGCATCTCATTTACAATGGTTTTGCAGGCAGGAAGTATTAATGTCTCTGCCACAGTGTTTTTCCGTGTTTTCACGCAGGCGAACAAAATAGTCTGCATTCTTGTTTTGAAGCGACAGGTGTTTCGTTTGGAGATGGCGTTTAAGCTTACTTGGGACCATAGCACTGTTGGATAGCTTTTCACCACACACCAAGCACAACGGAGTCGGTTTCATTGCATCCCCGGTGAAAGTAAATCCAAATGAAAGATAGCTTTCGCTGTATTGCCTCGCGCCAGAGACTTTGCTTGAGCTAACCGTCTTTGCTTTCTTTTGACCTCCACTGATACTTGGGCCTTCATCTGGGTCCGAATTTTGTCCAGGGTCAAGTTCGGAGTTAGCATCTTTCCTTTTCAAAAACTTCTCCATCATTGTCACCGTATAGTCTCGCTAGCCACAGTGCCACTGTCACCGCCACCTGACACATCACTAATTATCTTGTCTCAAATTACAAAGCCATTAGCTACCTACTTCCAACTACTGACATGGAAGAGTATTACATGTTTACTCTGCCATCACTAGACAGCACAGATAACGGCACATTATTTGCGGATAATTATTAATTAGTTTTCAAAAAATATATACAAAAATCCCACGGCACACCAGACAACATGCCGCGGCAAACTAGTTGGCACAGTGGTTGAAAAACACCGCTCTAGATGGCTGTTAAAGGAAGTATTTACCCTAAATCAAACCAGTTATATTTGAATTAGAAAAGCATATTGCGTCCCATTTAAAAAATCCATGGATTTTTAAGATTTTGAGGGTTTGATCCCAGCTCTGCCAAATCAAGTCAATAGCTCCAGTAACTCCAATTCTCAAGATGCATTTAAATTATTTTCTAAGATGTCTTCTTCTAAGTCTAACACAAAGTCTTCTCCATCTGCCATGTTAAGTCAACTTCGATGGGAGGGATCGGGAGGGACCAGGCGAAATAAAATGTTTACCCTACCTACTTTCATAAGAGCTGAAGCGGTGCTCTATGGGAACCGGAGGCCAGTATTTTCCCAACTCTGGTGGAATATTTCACATAATGGAGGTAACATCGATTTAGGGTAAAGCATCCCTTTAAATCAGGGAACACAGTGCGGCTGAGTATTCCATTGAATTCAGAACCCTAGCGGCCTACGTGAGCGTAGGAGAGAAAGGTCTAGTCGCCCCGTTGACTACACTTCCCATCAGTCACTGCAACCTCACATTTTGTGAGAGACCACCCCAGCCTATGAGGTTACATGTGTCAGCTAGTCATTTGCCCCCTGTTGTGGAGGAGGAAAATATGCAGTTGGGGTGGGCCCGCTTGTTGACATCTGGACACCAGCGTCAGATCCATTCAGAGATGTGTCTCTATTGTGGCCAGGCTGGTCACTTAATTTCCTCATGCTCCCATCAGCCAAAAGAGGAGTGAAGTGGGTGTCCTGATGAGCCGAGCAGTGTCATCCTTCCTCCACATAAGCAGCGCGATGCCTCCCTTTTGTGGGACAACCAGTCTCTTCCCATATGTACTCTAGTTGATTCCGGTGCTGATTAAAGTTTAATTGACTCAAACCTAGTTTCCTAGGCTGCTATTCCAATTATTGCTTTTGACTCACCCCTGGACGCCAATGCCCTTGATGGTAACCCGCTAGC
Organism: Acanthochaenus luetkenii; assembly: GCA_900312575.1. Lineage (NCBI taxonomy): Eukaryota > Metazoa > Chordata > Actinopteri > Beryciformes > Stephanoberycidae > Acanthochaenus > Acanthochaenus luetkenii. Next base: position 1,664 of record OMOT01039148.1, read on the forward strand.
TCGTGTCATGTACCATATCATCCCCCTTACGCTCATCCGGTCTGGTAACCATGAACAGGCTATCCAGTTCCACGTACCTCTAGTCCTCGGCTGAACTCCACAACCCCCAAATAGACTGGTCTACTGGTCGAGTGAATGGCTGGAGTGTCTTCTGTCATTCCTGCTGTCAGCTCGGGCACCTGTCAGGGTCACTGCCACTACATCAGTCCCTGAACCGCCAGTTCTGTCAGCTGTTCCACCGGTGTATCACAACTTAGGAGAAGTCTTCGGTAAACAACAAGTTATCCCCCTTACATCACACCATCCCTATGACTGTGCTATCGACCTCCTCCCCGGAGCACCGCTGCCTTCCAGTTGATTGTACAACCTGTCTCGCCCTGAGAGGGAGTCCATGGAGAGGTACATCAGTGAGTCCCTCTCTACTGGTATCATCAAACCCTCCTCATCCCGGTCGGTACAGGGTTTTCTTTTGTGGAATATAAAGACCACTCTTTTCGTCCCTGCATGGATTTTAATTACCTAAACAACACCAGAGTAAGAAATAAGTATCCCCTTCAGCCATTAACACACCACTTGGCCACTTATACCGTGTCATGCCAACCAACAATCCCGTAGTTTTTCAGGCTCTGGTGGACAATGTCCTCTGCGAGTTCCTCAACCGCACTGACTTTGTCTACCTTGATGGCATTCTGATTTTCTCATGGAACCTTGAAGAACACATCCAGCAGGTCAGAGAAGTTCTCCAGAGACTCCTGGAAAACAGGCTCTTTGTTAAAGCTGAGAAATGTGAGTTCCATGTCAGCTCCGTCAACTTCCTGGGTCACATCATTCTTAGTGTGCAGTTGAAGACAAAACCCCTAAAGATCCAAGCCATGGCAGTGCTCAAACCCAATAACCTCAAGCAACTCCAACACTTCCTGGGTTTTGCTAATTACTACCAGCAGTTTCATCAGAGACTACAGCCAGGTCGCCGCCCCTCTCATCCAGCTCACTGCCTCTACCATCCCCTTCTCCTGGATTGTGGACCCGCTTTCACCTGGTCGTCCTGGTCCATCCTGACACATGGAAGCAGTTTTGTTGTGGAAGTAGTATGTATATGATGCAGTATGTATATGATGTGATATGCATATGATGATGTATATGTAGTATGCATATGATGGTATGTATATGATGGTATGTATATGATGGTATGTATATGATGGTATGTATATGATGGTATGTATATGATGGTATGTATATGATGGTATGCAAGTCACTTTGGATAAAAGCGTCTGCTAAATGCCGTAATGTAATGTAATGTTAAGTAGACACCTCAGACACTGGAGTTGGTGGTGTCCTTTCACAACGATCTGCCGCAAGGCTGAAGATCCATCCCTGGGCTTTCTACTTCTGCTCTCCTCTGCTGAGCGTAATTATGACATTGGAAACCATGAGCTTCTGGTGGTGAAGCTCGCCTTGCGGGAGTAGAGGCACTGGCTGTAGGGGACAGAGCATCCATTTATTGCGTGGACAGACCATAAGAACCTCTCTTACATTCAGACTGCCAAACGTCTCGGCTCCCGGCAAGCCTGCTGGGCTTTGTTCTTTGGTAGGTCCAACTTCACCCTCTGCTACCGCCCTGGTTCCACAATGTGAATCCTCACCTCCAAACCTTTGAGGAAGTTCCTGGTGGCTCCAACACCATCCTACCCTCGTCCCGTGTGGTTGGAGCAGTCACCTGGGAGATGAAGTTGGTGGTCCGGGAGGCTGAATGTAAACAACCCGACCCAGGAATGTCCTCCTCTCGACCGCCTGCTGGTCTGCTCCTGGTCAACCATGGTCCCATATTGCCCTTGACTTTGTGTTATTGCCCTCGACTTTGTTACTGGACTCCCACCATCTCAAGGTAACACAGTCATTCTTGTTGCTCTCCCAAATCTCCCCACAACCTCTGAAACGGTCGACCTCCCCGTCCACCATGTCTTCTGCGTCCATGGAATTCCTACGGATATGTTCTCCGATCGTGGACCCAAGTTAATTTCCCAGCTGTGGAAGGTGCTCTGTTAAACACTCTGAGCCTAGGTGAGTCTCTTATCTGGCTACCATCCACAGACTAATGGGCCAACCAGGACCTGGGAGCAGCATTCCGGTGCATCACCGCCAGTAATCCGTCAACCTGGAGCGCCCTCCTGGCATCGATTCAGTACGCTCACAGCTCCCTCTCCAGTGTGGCTACTGGTATGTCACCTATCAAGGTTTCCTTGGGCAATCAACCCCCTTTGTTTCCCATTCAAAAGGATGAGATTGCGGTACCATCCAGGCCCGGGCCCATCTCTACTGGTGCCGTAAGGTCTGGAAGGATGCTCACTGTGCTCTGCAGGGGTACTGTCATGGCCCAGCCGTGACCCAATGTTTTCCCTTGGCTTTCCTCCTGTGTGACTGGCGTGGGCGTGTCTCACTCTCCCTCTCCCCTGATTCCCGGCTTATCTACACACCTGTCTCCCGTTGCCATCAGCACACCTGCCATCCATCAGCTTATCAACTGCAGTACAATAACCCGGCTTTCACTAACAGACATCGCCAGATCGTTGCAACATGATCCTCTGCCTTGCCTGCTGCCGACTGCCCGCGTCTGCCCTCGCCACACCAGGAGTCAAGCCTCGACTCTCCGTCTTCAGTTTGTTAATTCATAATAAATATACCATATCGGGTTACACCCGTCATCCTCTATATCCTACCACAATACAGACGTGACAGAACACAGGGACTCTGACGTGTTTAGTACATTATTAATTTAGCTAACCTCACATGAAGCATTCTAAAAGAGCAAATGTGTCCCAGATCTCTAAAAAATCCCTTTGCTAACCCAATAGGATTTATTTTAATGTTGATATGATGTGAAGAAAAATTTTTTACTAAAGGATTTACTGCATTTTTAAAAGCAGGTTTGGGGAAGGGTCTTATCACAATTGAAGCCATGGCAACTGGCATCTGAAATGCCATGGTTAACATGGATCAAATTTGTATTGAGGCTACATTTGCCTGCGGGACATGGCACACTGTCTATAGGCTACAGTGAAGTACAGCACATACAAGCATATATTCTGGTTACCATCTGTTAGAGATGCAAATTTTGCCAAAACAACTTCAAAACTAAACTAAAACAGGTCACAATCACAATCACACAAATTAATAAGAAGCAAATTAATGGTAACTTTACTTTGCTTTGGACCATATCAAACAAAATCTAAAATATATAGGCCTACCCTCAATCTTTCTTGGTTTAAACATAGTCTGTCTCAAAGGACTTTACAGAAAATGAGCCAACTAGATCTACCTGAACGTCAATCAGAGGAAATTACAGAATAGTAAAAGACAAACAGAATCAAGTACAAGACAAACAAAATCAATTTAGCAAGCCAAAGAAGATCCATAACCTTATCTATCATCCATCTTTAATAGGAGTGTGAGTGTGCATATGTGTGTATACACACAAACTCACACTTGTGCTGACCTTACTCCAAAGCAGGGAGCCAAACCTCTTAAAGTATGTTAAAACTGATGGCATGGATACTCTCATCTCCTGTTCGCTGTGTCAAGTCATTACAGTGCACCAAGTCATTAGCTGATGGTGTAGTCATCCATTACAGCTAAGAGGGAATATAGCAAAGGCGAAGGAGAGATGATTCCAACTTCAAGATGTCCACATCATGTGGATGACAATTTTTCTTCCTTTCCCCATGGCGCTCAATATATCTTTCTCGCTGTCAAACCTTTACTGAGCACTCCAATGATGTGAAATAGGAAAAATGGATAAGATCAGGGGATCAAATTATTCCATGGAAAATCTGATGAATGGATATTATATAGTGGGATATTTTTATAAAACAGGACAGCACTCTTTCAAAATGTTTACTTTCTTCCAAAAAAAAGTTTGCATTACTATCAGGGATTTGACTGGATTTATAAATCAATAGATACTCATTAACAACACAGCCAATGCATGGCAAGGCTTATGACCAGCCAGCTGATGGTTAGAGCCTGCTAACTCTGCTGGCTTGAATTCAAGTGTCCCGTTTGGCTAAAATAAAGTCCAGAAGACATTAAGTCTTCAACAATGTCAGTTCAGAACATTGACAAAGCCCTGCGGTGTGGATAACCAGGAGACATGCTGTCACCTACAGCTTGAGCAGGCAGGACTATGGACGAGAGCAGGGGCAGACTGGCCACATGGAGAAGTGGGGTTTTTCCCAGGGCAGTTCAACCATAGTGGGCCAAGCTGTTTTTCTTGTCTACCCTTCTACAAAAAAAAAGCAGTACATATGACTATGATTGCTACTTATTCCTATTGAAGGCTTAGCTGATGAAGACTGTGATATACGGTTGGTTTGATTACTGTTGATACAATTTAGTTATTGTAAGTCGCTTTGGAAAAAAGTAAAGCAATGTAATGTAATCTCACCTGTGAAATGCAATGTAAGGTCAATCTTAATAATGCCAATCAATTACTCACTTACCTATTGTATGATAACTGTTAAGAAATAAAATCAATAGTTTTGGCTGTCCTTAGTTAACAATTTGTTAGTAACTATTAAGTAAGTTTTAAATGTAACATTTTAATACCAAATTCATGTTCATTAATTATTAACAAATGATTTGCAAAACATAAATAAGCATTAAATGAGCCCATTTTATTTAGTTGCAACTGATGTTTACAAAACTTAGTAAGGTGTAAACAAAAAATACAAATTACTTTATAAAGTTGCATCTAATGACCACTGAACATTATTAAAAGAAAAATGCCCTGCTAATTCCATCTCTCTCAATTATCTATTATATTTGGGCAGCCAACCCAGGTAAATTAACAATTACCCAAATACATTTATGTTACAGGTTTTGGGTGGTGTGACACTGCAATTTCTGGTTGATGTAGTGTCCCCCAAAAAGTTAATAAATACATATTTCATGCAGTTACGCATTAAACAAAAGTAAAGCATTAACTAAACAGCTAAAACCTGATGTATTTCGGTATTTATTAGTGTTGTCCATAGGTTCAGGTCTACATCTTCATATTTTAGAGCAAAGTTGTTGGATCCTACAGATTGTGTTATAAATCCACACGGTGACTGCCCTCTACAGGTTGAACACCTGCTATTACAATCATATTTTGGTATTGGCTGATCTGGTGCCAGGTGACATAATTGGTGCCAGCTTTCGTCAGCAAGCAAACACCCTATCATGGCAACAGTTACATTTACAGAGGTATCTGGCAACTTCCCTATAGAAACAACGTCTACAGACTCAGCAGAGTGTCTGCTCTAACAAAAGCAATTTCGGAGGCATACGAATGTTATTAGTCGTACAACTGGCTGCTCCACCATATTTTGTACTAAATACTCGTTGGGGGAGGCAGAGCTGGTTAAGCCTGGATTGTTGTAAGGGATGGAAGGCACTCAATTAATACAAGTTTTTGTACATTTTGTTCAAACACTTTTTTTTTCATTTTTAATTCCTATTTCACAGACCAGGAAGGCTTTATATCGAAGTGATGGCATCTGTCAGGAGAAAAATCTAAATGGATTTGGAAAGGAAAGAGGGTCAGATGGTTGAAAGCTTGGCTGATGTGAGTAATGTTTATATCATATAAGGTGTTATCACAGTTCATTGTCCTTGACTATTAATGGAAGAGCAATGACAAGTCCAGGAATTATGCCACAGAAGTGTAAAGCATGGGGATAGGAAACCTTCAGAGACAACTATCTATGCAATTCTAGCATGGCTAAGTGGCAAATGATTAGATAGTGTTAGATTAGTGTTCCGAATGGATCGATAGAATGCCTGGCTACAGGGTAGTCAAATGATCAAATGAAGAACATCATACTCTAGTCATGACATTACATTACGGCATTTAGCAGACACTTTTATCCAAAGTGACTTACTGTACATACCATCATAGATGTACTACATAATCATATACTACATCATATACTATGTCATACATACATCGTATACATACTACATCATATACATATTACATCATATACCACACCACACGCAAACTCATGTGTGTTAGTTTTTTGGACTGTGGGAGGAAACTGGAGCACCCGGAAGAAACCAACAACTTACAACATGCACTCCAGACAGAAAGGACCGGGGCGGAGATTCAATCCCATGACCTTCTTGCTGTGAGGCGAGAGTGCTAACAAATGAGCCACCGTGCTGCCCATGACTCATCATGCTCTAGCCTTTTATATTGGCAAGGCTAAACAATTAATATTAATAGACTGACCTTGACCATTAAACAAAGTCATATTTGAAATGATTAGAAAAGCACAATTATACGATGATGAAGATGTTACTCAACTGTATCATCGTTATATGTTCTTGACTAACATGATTGTGACTATAAAAGTAGGGTGAATAGTATTTGTTTTGATGCTATTATTTCTACATCTACATTGTGCATTATGTAGAATCAGTCTCTTCTGACTGTTAATATGCTTGGAAACAGTTCTCTGCTGGAGGGATGGGACAGATGTAGGACACCCCTTCAGTCATTAAATTAATATTGTTTTGCAACACCAAAATCAGAAAACTGCTTTCAAACAGCAGATATAATATGGATCAATTAATGCGGGGGAGAGAGAGAGAGATTTCATTAAAGCCTCTAGTTTAAGCCCAGCCCCTTTTGAATATGTAAATGTATCAGGCACAGAGAAAAACATGGCAAGAGAGGAGGAGGAGGGAAGGGGGGAGAAAGAGAGGGAGAGGAGGGGAGGAGTATGAACGAGAGAGCGATCAAGGGAAAGAGAGCAAGAGAGTGAGAGAAAGAGAGCAACCACTCTGAATTGTGAGTGGCTTACGACACTCAGTGAACAGAAGGTGCTTCTGCATGCGCTGTCAGTGTACTAGTCCGCTGCAAGGGATTGCGCGCTCCTCTGCTTCCAACATTCACCGCCCCTGCCTGCCTACCAGTATCAGCCTTCAGCAGCCTCTTACAGTTGACTGAGAAAACACCCAGAGAGCCAGGGAATGAACGGAACCTGCGAGCCATTGCGGAGGCGAGAGGCTCCTTAACCGAGATGAGCCACTGAAATGGGAACAAGGAATATTGTTACACAAGAAAACAGAGAACAGCCAAGTGTTCACCTCCTCTTTAAATAATTTTTTCCCCTTTGAATCTGTCACTGAAATCATGATTACCTGCCTCAATGGATTTAAACCTTACAAGTCAGTGATTGCTTCCAGTGACGGACGTTAATTTGTGTTGACAGATCTGCTAAAACTTAAGCAGGAAGGGGAGGAGAAGAGAGCAGAGACATTTCAAAAGATTTTTCCTCTGTATTTTTTTCTATCTGGTTGTCTCTTCTCCCCTTTGATCATTGCAGCAGAGGACTGCGGAGGAGCAAAAGAGAGCGGGCAGAGCTCATGCATGCAGACAGGGGGAACTTACACTTCCTACCACCTCGCTGAAAGCTACTTGGATTCCTTCTCTTTCTGGCTCTTTCACTCGAGGAGAACTAAGACATTGTAAGCCTGCCAAGGATCTGGTGTCCACTGAAAAGAGAGAAAGGGGGGGGGGATTTGTACCACACTGGGGTCTTTTTTAGATTCGCACATAATTAGTGTTGGGGCACAAAGGGAGCTGCTGAATGGAGGTTGTCAGCCTCTGGATAGGGGTGAGTAAGAATCTTTTCATATAAGATTGCTCAATGAAGACAGTTTTTTTTTTAAATCCCCTCTACTCTCCACCCGCTGCTTGATACATAACATGAACAAAGAGACTTGCCCATTATCCTCCTGCATTCTTTTCAACAAGATTTCCAACTTTGTGTGAGAAAGTAAGACACAAATATAATCGTATCACCTTGTACAACTAAAACGAAACAGCACAGGTGAAATATTGTGCAGTTTTCTGAAAGATAATATATTAATTATGATGTGAAAGGTGCCAAAATAATATCTAGAGCGGTTAAATGGACATTCTCTTGGTGCCATCCCTGGATATTTATGCTAATGGATTTCCTTCTAATTGGTCTGTACTTAAAGTGGCCACAGAAGAAGCCCCCTGGGTTGATATTGTGTTCACTGGGCATTTTTCTGCAAATGGTTCCCTTGGTAGAGGGGGTTTGTCCAAGGCTGTGCCGCTGCGACAGCAAGCTGCTGTATTGCGAGGGGCTCAACCTCACAGACATCCCCCGCAACCTCAGCAGTGCCATGGGCCTGTCCATGAGAGAGAACAACTTGACAGAACTGCGTGAAGGCCATTTGGCTGGCCTGTCACAGCTCACCTGGCTCTACTTAGATCACAACAACATTGACATAGTAGAGGAGGTTGCCTTTGACAGGCTAAGGCGGGTCAAGGAGCTGGACCTGAGCAGCAATCGGATTGAGAGTTTGCCCAATGGTACTTTCAGGCCCCTCCCAAACCTGCGTATCCTGGACCTATCGTACAACAGGCTGCAGGCACTAGAGCCCGACCTGTTCTATGGCCTTAGAAAGCTCACTAATTTGCATTTGCGCTACAATGTTCTTAAATTTGTGCCAGTGCGGATCTTTCAGGACTGCAGGAGCATGCAGTTTCTGGACCTGGGTTACAACCAACTGCAGAGCCTGGCACGAAACTCCTTTGCTGGACTCTTCAAGTTAACTGAGCTGCATCTGGAGCACAATGAGCTGATTAAAGTCAACTTGGCCCACTTCCCTCGCCTCATCTCTTTACGTACTCTGTACATGCACAACAATCGTGCCACTATTGTTGTCAGTACCCTGGACTGGACCTGGCATTTTTTGGAGAAGATTGACCTTTCAGCCAATGAAATAGAATACATCGAGCCACACGTTTTTGAGAGAGCACCAAACCTCAAGGTGCTTATGCTAGATTCTAATCGGCTGACCTCCATGGACCAGCGCATCCTGGAATCGTTGTCATCTCTGGACAGCATCACCCTGGCAGGGAATGAGTGGGAGTGCAGCCACAATGTGTGCGCCTTGGCCTCCTGGCTGAGTGCCTTTCGAGGCCAGCGTGACAGTTCCCTGCTGTGTTCAAGCCCGGACATTGCACAGGGTGAGGATGTGTTGGATGCTGTCTATGCTTTTCAGCTATGTGAGGATCCACCAATGGAGGTAACTACGGCAGGCCTGTATGCCACCACCAGGGATCGGGCCCAGGGTGGCTCTGTGTTCCTCGGCCCATTTACTCCCAACCCCTATGAGGGTGAGGGTGGTGAGGTGATCACCGGCTCATTCACTGTCACCGTGGGCCATGATGACCTGGAGAGCACCATGCAGATCCACAAGGTAGTGACTGGCACCATGGCACTCATCTTCTCCTTTCTCATCATAGTGCTCATGCTCTATGTGGCCTGGAAGTGCTTTCCAGCCGGAATAAGGCAATTGAGGCAGTGCTTCAGTAGCCAGCGCCGCAAGCAGAAGCAGAAGCAAAGCATGCAGCAGATGGCTGCAATTTCTACACCGGAGTACTATGTTGACTATAAACCTAACCACATTGAGGGAGCCCTGGTCATCATCAATGAATATGGCTCTTGTACCTGTCAGCAGCAACCTTCTCGGGAATGTGAGGTGTGACACTGCTTTGTGAGTATTTGTTTACCTGTGCTTATCTGGATATAAAAACCTTTTTGGATACATTGGGCAGGGGAATATTATGGGACAGAAGGAGCAAAGGGATCCTTTGGACACTTTTTACACAGCATCTCACTGTGATGTGGAAGGATTGTGCTTTATGGGGCTGACTATTTCACAGTGGATTTACTGCTACTACTATCTATGGCTGATTTGAGGCCATAGGGCAAATCAGGCACCTGACTCTTGGACCTGTCGATTGTCTACAGAAACACAAAGAGGAATACATTGTGGGCAATGAGGCTTTTCTCTCATCAAGTATGAATATTTGAGCTTTAATGTGTCTTTCTACTTCAGGACAAAAATAATAATAAAAATAACACCATTCTATTATGGTAAACAAAATATTTGGGGTAAAAGAAAAAGTAAAGATAAAAGTCTGTAAAATATGTTTAAAAGCAGTAGTGCAAGTGTGGAGAAAAAAACGATGCAAGATGCTACTCTATTTCTTTTGTAAACTACAACAAATGTTTAAATAAAGGAATTGTTATTCACAGTGAACTGATTTGTACGTCAGAAGACTGAGAGAGGATGGATGATAATAGATGCAGTTTTTGTGCTGGTGGACTGGAGAGCGTTGTCTGCTTGCGTGTCTCTGCGGTGTATATAAGAAAATTAAATAAAAGGGGCAGAGGGATATCTGCACCTTATTTCTAATGTTAAAGCCCTGGTCTGAATTTCAGATGTTTTCTCTATTTGAACTCTCATATATGTTGTTTTATCATTCACTGTGTTGGCTCTCTATCAATGTTGTAGGTGCTTTCCTTCCAATAGTTTTTCTGTGAATAGATTATAATGATTTTAATCATTACATTTTAATCCGTTGGCATAATTCCATATGATTATATCACTATTTGTGTACCATCCAAGTAAACAAAGTAGAACGTCAAAGATCTAAAGCTATGCCTCTCATTGCTTCTCAGCCTTTCACGCAAGAGCGATGTCTCCTTTAACTGAATATGGCATATTAAAGATAACACACACCTTAGCCATCCATATTGAAATCAAAATGCAATTCAAAATAGCCTTGTTGAAGAAATAATCCACTGGGGCTTTTCATCTTAAAGAAACATTAGCACATAGAATATTATTTACTGTTATTTACTGTGTTTTCATGTAATGTAAAATATGTTTGTTGAATACAAGGCTATTTTGAGGTATATATATCCTTCTTCCTCTGGTGTTCATTGTGTGAATGAGTGCAATGCCAGATGTTGTGTTTCCTGAATCCTTTGACATGTATGTTGTGTAAGAGAAAGGGGGAGTGAGGGATATCGAGGCTCACGACTACAGAAAGAGGGCACAGACTGCTCTCTAGTATGCGTGTTCTCATACTGTGGCTGTATCCTGCCCATTGTGTAGGAGTGCACCATATCCTGCACATTTCCGCAGCAGCATCAATATAGGGGGTCCGATCCACAAGAATGTGCATGCACACACACACACACACACACACACAAACGCAGATCAATGGAATTAACAGCAGAGCAATTACTCTAAATCGGCCTCACTGTTGGCACAAGCAATCAATCAAATTTAGTATTTTCATTATAGAATGCCTTACTGTGTGTGTGTGTGTGTGCGCGCCACTAATATCAAGACCTTGTACTGTCAACTGAGATGTTTGTTTAATGTATACAGTGTGCCATGAGATATACAATTAAAAGTTGCATTACCTTACACTGCTCATAGGATCCCTTTCAGGTAAAACTTCATTACATATTGTCAACAATATCAGTATGAAGCCAACTCTGGGAATTCAGTGGTGCACATTTGAGTGCCCTGAATTGAAACACATTTCTTATTATTTTCAGGCAACACCTTTGTTAACAACCAGCAAGGGGCTAAATGAGTAGCATTTTAATCAATGTAAGCAGCAGTACAAATGCAATTAATGTTGCAAGTGATAGCTGTGATCGTATTTTAATGGGTTTTAATCCATAATGCTATAAAGTATCCATTTTTGAAAAAAATTGCAAACTGAAATTAATCAGTCAATACACAAATTCTATCTATAAACAGCTGTTTCAAAAGCAAAAGTCTTAAGATGACTCATAACTTGAAATATAACTATAATGGGTTACTTATATATATAGTGTGTTAATATATGGAAGGATAAGATATGTGTGTGTGCATGCATGTGTACGCCTGCATGTGTGTGTGTGTGTGTGTCTATATATATAGCGTATATATACATGTGGATACTTCAAAGATACAAATTCTGCAGTTGCCGCTGAGTTATGTGGTCATCTGAAATTGACCTCAACAGTATGTTGAAAAAGGATCCTGTACCAATCATCAACATCAAATCAATGTCTGGGAAGTGTCCTATATAGAATGAAAAATAGAGGAGCAATGAGGGAAATTTCCTAGTAACACCAGTGTTTTCTTTTATACAATAAGCTAGATTGTTTTGGCAAACTGAAATATAATACCTACAATTATACTTTGGGGTTTTTTGACTCTAACAGCTAAAATAGTAAAATGTCTGTACACATTGCATTTTATTCAACAGTGAACTGGAAACGATAAAACTAGTACCTGCCTCAGAGTAACAAATATACTAAACTTTGCAACCACTCCTTTATTGGACATGCTTTTGGGGAGAGACAGTGGCTCAAATTTGCTATATGAGATTCATGATCTACTTCTTATTCATGCTTTTGTAGCGGGTGTTCCACTTTGAGGCTCAACATAGTCGTTAATCATAACTAGCCATAGCATCTGCATGCAAATGACCATAATCTGTACAGCAGGACAACATGATGGGGACAGAGCTTTATTTTATTCTCTTATCCACACCTCCTATTTATAATTTGTACACTCTTCATGTCCTTCACAGCATCTTAAAAATGCAAACATTTTAAGTTGTGAGGCTTCATTTGTATGAATATTAGATGATGCTTGGCATACAAGCCAGTACTGGCACCACTATTGATTTTGTTTCACTCTTTACACACACAAAAAAGAGTAACATGGGCAA
>OMOT01039148.1:14328-27748 GCA_900312575.1 Acanthochaenus luetkenii
TTAGACTTATGCCTATCCCCACTCATCTTCACCTTCATTATCTCTCTCTCTCTCTCTCTCTCTCTCTCTCTCTCTCTCTCTCTCTCTCTCTCTCTCTGTGTGTCTTAGACACACAATTAGGCACATTAAATGTAGAGAAACACACCAATGAATCTACCTGACAATAGATCAAATGTCTGATTGACCTGGGGTTGGTTAGAATTCCCTAAGGGGAGATATTTGCTCTCAGACAGAATCCATTATAAATGCCATGATTGATGATGGTCAGTAAAAATCAATACAGATGAGTGGTAACCAAAAGGATCATAGTGATAACAATCTCTCACTTATATTTTCAAATATACATTGATGGTTTATTTATAAGGACATCCATTATTGATTTGACAGATTACACAAATTAGATGACTGTTTAGAGATAATTGTGAGGAGTGTGAGATTGTGTTATTTTTAAGTGCAAGTGGGCAATAAAGCATGACATTTATTCTGTGCATTGTGGGGCCACAGCTGGTTGGAAGCCAAAGGATATAGGAGTGTGTGATGTGTGTGTGTGTGCATGTGTGCAAATACATGTGTGTGTGTGTGTGTGCGCGCTTGCACATTTATGGTTATAAAAGAGGCATAATATAGATCATATGATGCAATGGACTATGTTGTAGACCAGTAATGAGACAGAGTGAGACTAAAAAGAGGCAAAATACAGAGGGACATGAATACAGAGTTACTGACAAGAATAAAGGTCAAGACAATGAAATGAGAACATGCAGAGAAGGTGTGCCTGGCAAACACTGGGACATATGTGTGAACATGGCAGGCGAGGATCAGAGCTAAAGGTCACAATCAAACACTGACAACAGAGAGGGGCCCCGCAGAGACAGACAAACAGCACAGCTAGCTAGCTGGGATCACTATAAACACAACTGAGCTGTCAGATTGAGCTACATCAATCTGCCAGCACTCACAACTGTCCAACATTGTACACAGCACAAATCGATTATAAAAAAACAAAAACATTGGTGCTGTGTGAAAAATGTCGTGTGTGTGTGCGTTTCTGCATGTGTTTGTGCATCTGTGTGATAAAACATCACTGGATATTAATTTGCGTCACATCCCCGAAAGAGGAGGGGCCCGTAGAGATGCAAACCAATTCTTAATAAATTCATTAACCTGGCTTCCTGTGAGGGGTATTGATCGGGCAACCTTCTGCCATTTCATTGGGACTAGCGGTGCATAATAAACGCTTAACACCCCCTCATAATCGGATGGGGAGCTAAATCACGAGTGGCAGTGAGTACTGCGATAGGCTGTATGGCGCTGGTGATGACTAATGACAATGCGTGGGTGGCTGTCCACTGCTTCTTTTTATATTGCATGGTTTATCAGGATCAATATTCTAATCATCATTAACATTGTCTTTGGATCCAAAACCTCTTACACACCTTTTAATGCCCTCTTTGTCCTCCTCCAATCCATCACCTCTTCCTCCTTCCACATACAAATGCTGTCCTTGTAATTAGCATGATACTACTGTACCAAATCCAAAGATTGCCACTGACAACATCCTGGTTTTATGTTACTTACAGGTAGGCGGTTATTTGAAAGAGGGTAGTGGGGGGGATCATCTCCCTCATTTACACAATATATAAAGCACGTTCTCCTTTTTAAGAACATATTTTTGCAAAAAAAAAGGTTAAGCTTATGGTTTACCCCTGTGAAATTGGAACAAAATGATCTGAAGTCAGTATATTAACATTACCAACAGGACACTATTCATTAGCCAGGCTAACTCTCCAGGCAGCCTATAGCTCTCTATGCCCACAGCTTAGTTTACTTCCACCATGCACAAGTAACACCAAATTAATAATAATGACTGAGAAGAGCCACTATTCTTACCTACACACGGTAAGTGCAGCAGTGGTGGCTGCTGAAGAAGGTGAAATTGGTTGGGGAATGGGGGCATGGATGGCAGCTGAATATTCATTACACTGAATTAGAGAGTGGGAGATGAACAGAAGGCCGGTGGCCATTATATATGGCCATTATTCCAATTATTATGGCTGTTAATATGATTGTTTGTTCCCCTTTCAGTTTATATAACTTTGTCACGGAAAGTGCTTCATTATTATTATTACTATTATTATTGTGTCAACTACAATATTTTTGTAGTTAACTGTGCTTGCTAGGGCTATGATTGATTAGCCTATGCTAGTGTCCTGTCGGGCATTAAAAATAAAACATCAGGGTCAGTCAGTGAGATAATACACAACAGCTGGGTCTGCATCTGGGGCTCCATGTAACATGTATACTAAGAGCAGATGTGGGTCAGTACCTGATATTCAGAGTATTATGGTGAATGAACTGCAAAGCTTTATCCAGGACTGGATTCAGGTCTTGTGTTTGTTATTGATACCTTACAGATGGACTCTGATGCAACTGGTGAGATGGGCAATAAATCCTAATGTTGCCATGAGAAATAAGAACAAAATGTCATTTTGAAATAATGTATAGTGTGCTATGGATTACTGTTACATAAAGTAATTGATTTCTTCATATGAACTTTGCCTATATGACTGAATGTGCTACTCTGATTAACGATCACAGATAACATCGCACATACAGTAGACCTCTTTTTGAAAATGTTTTTTGTGTCAACATATAGTCCTCTTCCTAACAGTAGTGGTAAATTAGGCCCCTGAAGACATTTGGCTAGCACATACTCCAGCACCCACACAAGAAAAAAGTGATCAATATAATACATTGTGGGAAATTACTGTAAGTGAAAATGTCTGCATAGTATACACACACCCATAAGTGTACACCAACAAAGGTTGTGGCAAAGTCCCCAAAACATTGTAATAATTTGAGATAGAATCCATGTGCATACAAGCTCTTCCAGTCAAGCTAGAGAGTCATATACGGCTCAAATGGCCTGCATTAGCCCATTAACTCAGACAGCTTGATCCCCTTAAACCAAACAACTAATCTATTGTATGGGTGGCTTTAAAAAGCCCTCTACTGAGACTTATTGGGCCTGTTTTCCAACAATCACAAAGAGCCAAGCTGGAAGGAACATGTGTGAGAGCAGTGACTAGCATTTGTGAGAAATAGGCTGATGAAGACACAAAATGGTGTTGAAAAGCAACAAAAGGAACCTGTCTAAATTAGTGTGCCCTCTCTGATGTGTTCAGATAGCACAAGTACCACTAATAACTTCAGAAAATAGATAAGCATAGCCATCATATATATTTTCCGCTTTGATTTTACAATGCTACTCAATGAATTTACAATGCTACAGCAAAAGTGGAAGAACATGCAAAGGTATAAGTGTTTTGTTTTGTTCAAATTGGTTCCAGGCACATTTTGCTTCATGCCCCAGTTATATATGTTGTGTAACGGTATTTGAAACAGTTCACTATCAATACAAAGAGGACATTTAAATTGAATTCTTAACCAGATGGCTCTAAAATAAAGGTGGGTGTATCAAAAAGGGACATGGGGAATACTAAAAAAGAAAGACAAAAAAAGCTGTATAATTGAGTGGAACCTCATAGGCCTTCTCAGTCAAATGATCGTTCAGATTCATCATGTTAGTGGTGGATTGCATTGGCCTTTGAGAAAAATCAATCAAACAAACATACTTGAAATAAAAATATAGAACCATGACTAATTTAAGGATAATTCCAGTTTTTTGTTCGATATTTCTTTCCATCTGCTCTTTTGCCCGACACAGACATTATCTCAATTTAGTCACCATTTATGCTAAATGAGTCAGTGGGGCAACTCTCTCAAATCACCTTAAATAAAATTTAATTCCAAACAGCACTTTGATTAAGCATTTCAAAGGTACTGCACGGCAAGACTGTAGAAGCTTCTTCTTGAATAAAAACATTTGGGTTAAGGGAAGTAAAAACAGACAGCATTTATCATTTTCCATTTATCTGATCAGTGTCAGGATGAATAAATGCAATTCTACCCACTCTCCCTCCTCTCTTTCTCTTCCCTATCTGTGAGGGCAGATTGGCATCTCTCCAGTAGCCAATGAGATTGGCTGCATAAATGGAAGTGCCCCATTCTCCAAGTGTCAGTTACGCTAAGAGGATGTGTTCACAAAATCATTGTGCTAAAATGCAACCCTGATGCAGCGAGTACTTAAGGTCTGGGTGAACATTCTCACTGTAGCAGCCAACGCAAACAAATCCAATCCAATGAGTTCTGCCCAGAGGCTTCAAATTTGAACATAAAAGGTGGACTTACCTGTCGTAGTAAATGCAGAGCAGAGAGTGCCAGATGGATCCACATGAAAGGACAAAAAGAGACAGAGAGACAGAACGTTAAAAATGTAGACCTTTGTTGCCCTATTATGATCATTGACTTCATAACAGGCCTCTGAGCCCCATTGAAAATATCTTCAGTGTCAAGTATTTCTGCATGCATTTCTACCAATCTACCAATTCGTTCAAGGACAGGCAGAGTGAGGGAGCGCTACAGATTGCTGTGAGATCAGACGGCCTATGGCAGACAACAAAGGGAGTGAGTGCAGCGCTCGAGAAGAAGCAGAACACAGAGCATAGACTACGGCCTGCAGTACTGTAGTTAAACCGACGGCGCGTTTAATGCCTAACTTGTGACGGCTATCGTAGTTGACAGCAAAAAGAAGAAAAGCAGAAAGAGGACCTTTTTATTAGCAGATTGTGCTGACAAAGGGCTGTGACGGCCAACGGTGGCACTAGCACACTGATTATTGTCAGCCATGCAGTAAAAAACGACAAGCCTATATCAGTTTATAACACCCCCATCCCTCTTTTCAATCAAATGGATGTGAGGGTTTGGTCACTTCATTGTTGTTATTGGTTACACCATATTGTTACACAAACTGTTCACTGGTTAGCGATGTCGCCTCACAGCATGGACACAGGTGTGACTCCTGGCCCTTTCTTTGTGGAGTTTGCATGTTCTTCACATGTTTGCGTTGGTTTCCTTTAGACGTTTCAAAACCATGCAAGTCATGCAGATTGGAGACTCTAAACTCCCCACAGGGAATGTGATGGACTGGCGACGTGTTCAGAGGGTCTCCCTGCATTCTGCCAAATGTATACTGGGATAGGCTCCAGCCCACCCTGACCCTGAAAAGGATTAAGCAAGTAGAGAAAATGAATGAAGAGTGCCACTTGCAAACAGACACAGCAGTGTCTTTGCAATACTGTACACCTAAATGGTTGTTCTACACAAGTTCAAGATAAATAGTGTGGGTGTTTTGAGTGAAAGCAACTCCCAAGGATTTTCTTTACCTCCTTGACTATGTGTTATGCCAGTAAGTGTCCACTGGAAGTCAGCATTCATTGGGGCTTCATAAAATAAAAATAAAAATATTAAAGTATAAGACTCAGCCAGGAGCTGAACCATCCACAGTGTGAAAAATGGCAACACATTAACATTTTATATTTCACCTCCCTTTCCCACAAAAAACAGATCAATTATTGTATTTATTTTGCATACCCTAATAATGCTGTAATCATTTATTTTCCCAGTGCTTTTCATTCATTATGTATGAATGAAAAGTACCTAACATGTTGGAATTGTTGGTTGCATATGTTTATATAGTATATCCCCGATTTGCTCCATTCTTGTTTATATTTTCTTTTTATGCTTTATCTTATCTTCATTTTTTTTAAATTAATATAAATGTGAAATATGTCACTATGTCCATATGTGAATTTGTCAATTTTCTTATCTGATCAACTTCCTTTCAGAAACAATGTATTGGGTAAACCTATACAAATCAGGGCTTTTGATTTTTTACTGCTAATGATGGTTAGGGAGTCAATCGCTGTTAAATTCAGTGTGAAAATGCACCTCTGTTTTGGCACTGTTGCCACTCAATGGATGGTAGTTTCGGATTAAATGAAGTGAAATGTAAATTCGGGGTGAATGTCAAGCTAGCATTATGAGGCTGCACTGGGATCATTATGCCATTATTCCCCTCCTGGTTGCTTTGGATAGGGAACTTACCCGTGTAAAAGCAAGGTTTATATGATTTTGAGGGACATTTAACCCAATAACTCCCATGTTGAACAAAATAAAATCATGACATTGACAGCACTTTTTGTCTTCCTCGTGCATTTCAATTTTCAATCACCACAGATTTCACAGTGATATGTTAATGACAAATGAGAATAATTCACATTGTATCATTTAAGATGAAAATGGGTGTGAGATGGACAGAAATGCACCTCAGTTGTAGGTCTCTGCTCTTATTCGTAGGACTGTGCAAACATCAAGGTGGCCCGATAGAGCCTAAATTGCCAGCTGAACTGTGAGAGGTACTGTGTGGAGGTATTGTGAGGGGAGGAAAGGAGCGGTCTGAAACACATTTGAAAATACAAATGTCAACCAAAGAAACATTGGGAGCTGGTAATAGGAGGTTTAAATGGCAGTGCAGCCACATTTGAGGAGAATAGAGAGTGAATAGAAAAATAGATCTTATGGAAATTAAAAACATGAGATTAAATCAAACCTATAGCAGCTGTGAGTTTTATGCAAAAACAATAAAGACAGAGCCCGCAGCCCTGAGGATAGTCAGCTATAACAGGTGAAGAATGCACTAGAGGTTCTAGAACGTGGCAATTTTCAAGGCAGGCAACTGGAGTCTGAACTACCTGCTGTGAGCTTGGCAAAACAAAAACCATGGTGCGGGGTGAAGTCTTTGTGCTGACAGCAGAGAAGCAGAGTGAGTTACAGTATATTATGGGCTGCTTTAGTTAGAGAGATGGTCAAAGAGCTAACGAGAGAGAAACACATAGAAATGCTTAACCACCCTAGCTAACGTTACAAAACAACTGCTTAGTCACTGATGGTGATTAATGCCCAAGCATGCTTCCACATTAACTCACAAATAATGTTTCTACAAAATCAAAATGTGACTGTAAGAGAGGTAATATGTACAAATATTTGCCGGACTCATCTGTTTTATTATTTTCTCACTCCAGAAAACCACAACAATTGTATATTGATGGCCAAGGATCATTACAGCACCATTGACAATTTTGAATCAATACAAAGAAGGCACTCTTTACATATTATAGCCAATACTTTATGATTGGACAAATGCTTGTTTATCTTTGTTACATCTTATTCTCAATAGGTTAGTCTTAGCACTAGGTTAGCAAGGTGAGTCTTTAAATACATTCCCTAAGGTACGTGACAAATAAAAGGCTTTAGGATGTCTTTAAACGGATCTGCCTCATGTGTTGTAACAATTCTGACAATCCAAATCTATTAAGTGTCAACTTCCAGCAGCATTAATTCAATCATTCTCATAATCAAAATAGTTGCTCTGAGCCCCTACTGCGGGGCTCAGTGACGGTGCACTGAGAATGAAAAGGCAAATTAAAATGGACTGGAGCCTGCAATCCCCCAAAAAGGCATTTGCTGTGCTCTGCATGCACCAAGGACGTGCAACAGTAAGGTCAGGATCACACAACGGCAGAATACTGAATAAGTCAGCCTCCTGGAGGGAGAGAAAGGAATTCCTGGATCCAGCTCATCCTTCCCAGTCCAACAGTAAAAGTGGTATCACTCCAGATACGCTGCCCCGGAGGGTATGCTTAAAACTGTACCATGCCTGAAAGAATACGCCATACATAAGATGCATGTCTGTACAAATATAATTGTGTGCATGTGCCTATTGAAGATTTTGCCATTGTGCCTATGTTAGTGTCCCCATTCCACATTCTCCTTGTCTCCCTTTTTATCTTCCTTTTAAGGTCCTCTTTGGCCAACCCCTGACCCACTCTCTACCCCAAACTGAAACAAACAACAAACTACAATTAATTAATCATTACATAAATAAATACCAACCAACCAGACAGACAGACATACAGATACACACATACATACATTTTGCAAATTATAAAACAAACAAACAAGGCATTCAACATTTAACTAGTACTGAAACACCTTTCACACATGCCGGTATCAAAATGCCGTCAAACCAGTCCCGGTAATTTCTGTGCTCGAGACTTTGTGACGTTACTGGTAAAGTTCTGTATCGACCGTATGTGTGAACAATGCCATAACATTAATGGCACATGGACGCAGTCGTTAGGACACTCTGAGGTAGGACGCTCTGTTGTCAAACTGTGAGCCAATCACAAAGTTCTCAAGGAGGTGACAAGTTGCGCCAGCTGTGCAAAGACCGCATGTAGGAGGGAAATACAAACCACTAGACAACGGGCTGTAGCTTATTATAGGATTGGCAACAACAACAACAACAAAATAGACAGACAGACAGACAGATGTGGAAATAAGAGAGCTCCACATGAGGAGCATGAATGGCAGCATAGCATCTTCACGCACCTTGTTTTCACCCACCTTGTTTTCAAACTGCAGTGACTCCAACGCAAAGGTTAAATGCAATTTACGGGAAATTACAATAATTTCACGGTATTTCCAGTGTTGTTGAACGGTACCCTTACGTTAAAAAGTGGAAAGGCATGTCTTGTGTGAACAGAAAGTGCTACGGTATTCATGTGTGAAAGGGGCTATGGTTATATGTGCACTCTTTCCCTGCTCAATGTCGAGGCAAAGGTCAAGAACTCCAATCAACCCCTTACGAGGAGAACATTTTTCCCAACCGACACAGTATCAATATTTAGCCTTGAATTATTGCCAACAGCCAGGTGGTCCTGACTTTGGCTTTCACCGCAAAGATGGAGTGTGATGTGTAATAAGCACATGAGCATGCATGGAACCAGTACTACATCTGTTGGAATTACAAAAACATAAAAGGAGATAGCATTACATTGTGATTATTTTGAACCAGCCAAATGAGACTGTAGAAAATAAATCACACTAATTTTTGTAGAATTTCGTCCTCCGTTTGAAGCATTTGGGGACTAGTGTGTGGGAGTGGGAATGATAGTTATTGTGTTTAAGCTGGTACTAATGAAACCCATGGGTCCATGATGACAACGGGAGGATGTTTGATGATCAAGTATTTGCTTCCAGTATGTGCGTTGTGTATGGCATTGAGTGTGTACGCACACTCGTGTGTATGTGTGTGCATATACGCATGCATGTATGAAACAGAGAGAGGGGGAGATAGAGAGAGAGAGAGAAAGAGAGAGAGACCGACAGAGACCGAGAGAGAGTCAGTTAAAAATCATAATCATAATAGTTTTATGACTGTGCTGAAAGAACCATTTGAGCCTGCCATATTATCTGAGTTGTCACATTCCTGGAAACATACAGAATTGAATATATTTTGCTTATTTTGACCTTCAAACTAATTTAAGACAATTAGATATCTACCCAGGGTTCTCCATTTCACAAAAGGCAGCCAAACTGTAGGCAGCCAGGAGAAGGGACACATTAATACATGGGGGTTAGATCTCCAGCAGTGTTAAGAAATTAAGTGACAAACCAGAGGTGTTTCCCTTGGCGAAACACTCGTGTAAACTTGGCAAAAAATGATATTTAAGATATTTCTAAGGACAAAACATTTGACAGCTCTGAGTCAATAGTACACCACTTATTTGAGTTGAAACAATTTGAATCAATTCTTTAAAATTGAACTCATAGTAAAAAGACTAAAAATGAGCTGAAGTTGTCAAAAGTTACATTGCAGCTATTTTTTATTCTCAAGGCATACTGCTTTCATGCCTCCATTAACTAATGCATTGCACTTTAAAATCTCTCCTACACGTTGCAAATAAACCTATATTGGCATGTATGCGACATGTTGAACTATGGCAAATTGCGACTGGGACTTTTACCATAAATTATGCATTTTAATCAGCACTAATAAACTAATATGCAGGTGACACCAACATAATATATTGCAGAGGTAAGGAGTGAAAGCGTTTCTTTGTAACCTTGACATTAGATGAAAGGAACAATAGAGACTGAAAGGGAGTTAGATGTTAGGCAGACAGAGAATGAACAATACCAAAATCCAATAGAACCAGATGGTCCCCGGAACAAGCATCAACTGAGGCAACCTACCTCCCCCCTCACAATATACATTCAAGCACGGACCCACACCCTCACCCAAACAGACACACACACACACACATACACACACAGCGAGATACACACACACACAATCAAAATGTAGTTAAGGGCACAACCTAGATCCACAATATGGTTTGTGCACCCACATTTATAATGTTGCTGTGATCTTGTTGGAAAATGGGTGATTATCAGTTATTCAGAGAAAGACATACAATGACATTCCAGCTCTCAGATACATATACACTTTGAGTTGCTCCCTAAGATCAAATCCTATTGTTGTTATGATCTTTCTGTGACCTTCTCTCA
The DNA here is from genome assembly GCA_900312575.1 of Acanthochaenus luetkenii. Taxonomy (NCBI): domain Eukaryota; kingdom Metazoa; phylum Chordata; class Actinopteri; order Beryciformes; family Stephanoberycidae; genus Acanthochaenus; species Acanthochaenus luetkenii. Next base: position 24,643 of record OMOT01039148.1, read on the forward strand.
ACTTTCATCATAATGAAACAAGGCAAGGTAAACCTAGCTCAAACGAGCTAGCCATCATAGAAACACATTTGCTACTACAAGATCAGAACGGCAAAATAAACATAGGCTACTGACAAGTAAACTACAGTAGGTAACGTTAGCAAACAAACAAGCTAGTCATTAGCTCAATCTATAGCCTAATTATAGAAACGTTTTCTAAGGTTTCTAATATTCTAACATTAGAGAGCATTGGTGGCATTTGGCTGCTTTGAGGTTATCTAACAAATATATGACTTGCTAGCTGCAATACGAACACCGTTTCTATGTCAGAGTGCACGGTTGACCTATGAATTAATATTCATATAACGTTAGCCTGAACAAACGTGGTGGTGTTTGGCTGCTGTTGGCCCTGCACTTGGTACTAACATCGTTTCACTTTAGTAAACAAGGCTATATCAAAGCGCACAATTAATTAATCAAACTGAAACCACCAATGTTGCTCTAGAACTACAATATTGGGGAACCCGTATGGACGAACAGGAGCGACGTTTTTGCTCTCACCTGGTGTCGCTAGCTTATACTGCCCTCTACTGCATGCCACCTCTCACGCACGTTTCAACAATGGAATGAGTGACTCAATGAGTCAGGGAAGGAGTCAGGGAGACAGGGAGTAAGGGACTTTCACTGTTATTGGCCCGCCCAGGAGTCCGGCAAAAAAACATCTCCTTCTCCAACCAAAGACTGGCCTTCTTGGATATAAGTAACACTGAGGGTGGCAAAGATGTATCTAAATATCCTGAACAAATTGTTTAATTTCCTTGGATGGAGCTAACCACAAAGTAATCAGTGAGCAACCTCTCTTGCCTCCCTTTCACACACCCACGCACCAACACATACAACCCACACACACAGATACACTGAGAGGAGAAGATGGGCCTGTTATTGGCCACAATGTGAGAGACTCATCAATCAATCATGGATTAATGGCTAAGCCATCTCCTTTAAACACACAAACACACACACACACACGCATATACACACATAATTCTGGCCTCATGGACACACATGATTCAAAATCAAATCACGAAAGCCATTTCATTAAATTGAACTGTAATTCAATAACTATAATGATTCAGCGAATGACTATGACAAAAAATTCCCCCATTCTGTTAATTTGCTGTCCCACAAATCCTGTAACAGCACCATAGAACATTGATCAGCCCAATCCTACAATAAAAGTATAAATTGTAAGTTGAATAAAAAAAGAAGAAGAAAAATAATAGCATAACTATGCTAACAAGATATCAGGAAACCTTGTCATCTTTTATAACGTCATCTTGTCGTTTGTGGGAGCATATTGAGCATTATCTTTGTGCTCCTTTGTCCATCATAAAGAAAACAAATAGAGCACATGGCAGAAGTCTGTGCTGCTTTCAATTTTCAGGATATTGCCCACCATCTCCCACGAAACATACATACACAATCCCACATGCAAAGAGACAAAGAGGCACCCTACTGCATGAAAAGCATACATATTAAAGCAGAGCTTTGTTTGGGGAAATAATGTAGGCAAAATCTTCAGTAAGGGAGGGACATTTCACCAAATTTTACTGATGTTTAAATGACAGTTAAAAAACTGTTGGCTAGTCTAAAAGTAAAAATATGCCGAAACAGGTGTAGCTGACAGTTGTCTCTTTCTGCCAATTTAGGGGGCGGCAGTAGCTCAGGAGGTAGAGCTCCCATCCCGCAACCGCAAGGTCGGCGGTTCGAGTCCCGCTCCTCCCGGGGATAAATCTGTCGTAGTGTCCTTGAGCAAGACACCTCCCCCTTGCATGTGTGTGTTGTGCAATTACTTGTGTGTATCCAGGGGGGATCCGTGATGGGTTAAATGCAGAGAATAATTTCACTAGGTGTGTGCGGTGCTCTGTGCATGTGTGTGTGACAATAAAGGATAAATTATTATTATTATTGTAACCTAGCCACGTTTCCATCACACTTGGAGTGTTGTACTCAATTAGCTATATCAGTTGTTTGAATCCCCTTCTTAGCTTAGTTGACAGTGGAAGTCATATTTGTAACAAGTTATTTATTTACAGTATAGCGAGTTGTAGTAAAATGCATACTTTTTTATAGCAAATAGGCATTTCCCTTATCTTCTAGCATCCCCTTGCTCCTCTTCTACCAGAAACTTCAACATATCTGAGTAGAATGGGGTTTTCCCATACCACTTTGAGAATGTCCAGTCTTCCATAGCTTGTGTTTACTTTTGCTTTTTTCCACTATTATTTTTTACATTGAGTAATGGAAATGTAGTGCTTTATTTTTGGCAACTCTTTATGTAGATAATATTTAGTTTTTTTCTATTGATGTAGTGATAGTAGGCTGCCTGTTGTTTATCTGCTGTTTAAAAGTTACAATCCCAACTTCCATTCTCTGTATGAGAGCATGTACACTAGCAGGCAATGCTCTCAGGACAGTACAATATTCCATGCTTACAGGTAGAAAGAGTCATGTTTCCTTTTCTACTGTGTGGCCACTGTGATTTGCATTTGACAAACATCTCTTTCAGAAAAAGAGGACGTAAAGACGGAGTGAAAATTATTTTAAACAGTATTATTTCCCAATTCAGTTTTAAATTCATATTGTTTTAGCTATTTTCTCTAAGATAACTAAGATTTTGAAGTTCTAATGTGCTGTTTCCTTATTGCCAGCAGGAAAGTAGGAAAGCACCTCCCTCACTCAGACATGGTTTGTTACAGTAATTTAAATTTCAAGAAAAGGTAGGCATGTCTCTCAAGCAACCAAAACCACATAGTGATGACAGAACTTTAATTTTTGATTCATTTGATTTCATATGATTTGATCTGAGTGCTGATGCATCTTTTGATCAGGCCATATATAGTATATCAGAATATGCATAAGCGCAAAAAATAAATAAAAATAAATAAATAAAATGCTGAGTCTGACAGAAGTAAATATTTGTCTATTAACTGTAATGTACTGGGTTGAGGAGCAAACCCTCTAACATGGGAGTATGCTGAGCCTCATTCTCAGTGTCAACAGCAGTTGGAGAAGCACCCCAAAGACACCTGCTCCCCGGGCGCCATAATGGCAGCCCTCTGCTCCG
>OMOT01039165.1:0-10520 GCA_900312575.1 Acanthochaenus luetkenii
ATTCCCTCTTGAAATGAGAAAGCTGCGACAAACTACGACAGCTCAGGTCTCAGTTTCAAACTTAAACTACATAAGTGCAGTAACTACCCAAGCCTGTTGATTTTTATTTAAGAATACAATCATATTTACATGATCAGGGTGAGTCGTGTCGGTTTACAGTGAGACCAGCTGCTGAAAATACACGTTCCGATAGGACCGATGTCCCAGGCAGCAGAAGTAGCTTCGCGCTAACTTTGCCAGCCTCGGGAATCTTCCTCCGTGGACTTTCCTCCAATCTGTGGGACTGACATTTAGCGGTGGTGGAATGTCCTTCAGAAAGTTGTCCACTTCTGTTTCCATGTCGTTGGTGCGGGTGAAGTTAGTTTAATGGTCGCGCAGAAGTAGCATCATTAGCATAGCGTCTCACAGGCTGAGGCCTTGCTTCCTGGACTGCAGCACTGCCTGTGACCCCCGACCCCCCTGTTGTCGGTCACATGGTTCGCTGCTTCTTCTTCTGTGTAAACATGTTTCCTAATTGCAGTGCGCGCGCCCCCTTGTGTTTAATTTAATGATTGCATTTCACCAACAGCTCCCGTTGACACAATTAAGATGAGACCTCAAATAGTTCAATATGATCGTTACGTTTGAAATGTTCATCAACCAAGTTATTAACGGTTGTTATTCGATCAACGACTAATCGTTAACACCCCTAGTGTGTAGCATTTTACATTGTGTGCCACTGTGTAGATAAAAGAATAAATCAATACAACTATGAGAAGTTAGTTTTAAGAAGTGATTTAAAGGACTATAGGGATTTTTCCCAGGCAGCGAGTTCCACAGTTCAGGGGCCCGGAGTGAAAAGGCCCGGCCACCCTTGGTAATGAGACTGGTCGGGGGAACGACCAGGAGACCCCCACCTGAGGATCTCAGGCTTCATTGTGGCTCATAAGGGACCAGCATATCTAAAATATAGCTAGGAGCATTACCCTGTAAGGCCTTAAACTTTATCGTCAAAATCTTTAAATAAATTCTAAAACTCAGATTGTAGATGAAGAGAGGCGAGGACGGGTGAAATATGTTCCCATTTCCTGGCAGCAGCATTTTAATTAATTGGAGGTGGGAGATTATCTTCTGGCTCAGCCCTGAATACAGAGAATTACAAATAGTCCAAACGAGATGAAATAAAAGCATGGATGACTTTTTCGAGATCTGCAGTGGTTAAAAAGGGCTTAATTTTGGCAATGACCCCAAGTTGGATGATGATTGTACAACCTAGGCTATCAAAAGAAAGGTTGGAATAAAAAACAACGCCCACAAATGTAACACAAACTCAAGGAAGCAAAACAAAGCACAAGACATCAAATAGGAAGTTTTAGCAAGACCTAGCAAGCCTGCCTATCCTACATAGCCTAGCCTGGTACCACCAACCTTAGACCCTCGATGCAAAAACTCTCAAGAAAACCTTATTAGGAACAAATGGAAGAAACCTAGGGCTGGCCAAGTCAAAGAGGAATCCCCCACCGGGACGGCTGAACATGTAATAGGTGCCAGGACAAACAGTTGAATGGACAGTAACATGAACAATGACATAAGAAAACAAAAGAGAAACATAATGTGGAGTTGTGACAGATGTTATAGAAATGACATAAATCACACCTTATGTCTTTCACCTTGTATAATGCATTATTTATAAGTACCCATTATTATTATTATTACTACCTGTTATACCTGTGTTTTTTATTTGTATTGCCTTCCCCATTTCTGGCATTGTTCTGCCAATTGCTGCTGTAACACCTGAATTTCCCCTAGGGGATCAATTGCAATCTAATCTAATCTAATCTTGGATCACTTGATCTTGTCTGGCTCAAGGGAATATATTGGATCAAAAGTGCAAACCCTGGCTAACATCTAACCCAAACACATTTAAACAAACTGAGAGGATTACAATGACAAGTGACTCATGCCTGTTTATTTGAATGTCAGAAGATGATGATTATTATGATGATGATGTTGTTGATCGGTCCTGTCTTTGCCAGGCCACCGTAGCGAGGTGGATAGCTCGACGGAGGCCATGTACGCCTCTACCCGTCATGAGGGCTTCAACGACGTGGTCAGAGGGAGGATACTATCTGGGAACTACTTCCTGCTCAAACAGTAAGACAGTTGATTGGTCCTTCTCATGCTATTCACATAATCTTATCGCTGAATTCAGACCACTGATAGTGCTAGTGTCACTTCATTGCTTTGACCTTTCCTCTGCTGTCAGATCTCTATCAGAATCTCATTTCGCTTTAATGAGATACTAGAGAACAATACAATTGTATGGTGGGGGTTGTAATATTTCCAAAATGGCAAGAACAAATTGTTGACACGGTCGCACTGATTTTCCCAGGAACTACCAGCACTACTTTATGAAGGCCCAGCAGGTTCGACGGCTGATTGCAGATGATTTCAAGTGTGTGTTCAGGTCAGGTGTTGACGTGCTGCTGACGCCCACCACTCTGGCTGACGCAGCGCGCTACTCTGACTTCACACAGGAAGACAACCGAACACGCAGTGCCCAGGAAGACATCTTCACCCAGCCTGTCAACATGGCAGGTACAGAGAAAGAAGAGTGCTTGAGATTTTACCTGTTGTATTATGCATGCATGTACAGGAAGTATGTGGCATACAAGCACTTATACTGTGTATGCATGGATACACACATACTATACATGCACACACACGCCCCTAAATAAGTTTACACTACTTTCTTTGCCCTCATCCTATCACAAAGGCATATTGAGCAAATGTCATCATGAGAAAAATAAGAAATTAGTATTTCTGTGAGCAAAAGCATTTCTTTAAAAGTTGGGTTCACTTTGTAAATCAGTCAGGACAAAATTCTCGGTTAACCTTTGTAATTTCAGCTCGGATAAATGTTTCCCTCAAAACAGCAGATCCTTAATGGTGTTTGAGGGCAGTTAAAGTTTTACCCACCTTTTATCACTCTCCAAACTAACCTTTAAATTACCTTGAGATCCTAATATTTGCTTTTCCTTGAACTTTTTCTCACCCCTCCTGTTGTTGTTGTTTGGGTTTTTTTGTGCCGCAGGTCTCCCTGCCGTTTCTGTGCCAACCGCTTTATCAAGCCGGGGCCTTCCCATTGGCCTACAGCTTATAGGACCTGCCCTCCAAGACAGGAAGTTGCTTACTGTAGCCCAATGGATCGAACAGAGGGTTGGGTTTCCCTCCTTCAGTGACCTTGGAGACACCTGTGAGAGGTGAAGTGACACAGGGGTGACCAAAAGGGAGCAGACTTCAACTGCATGAAGAGAATTATCGGGCAAAAGTAACCAATTATTATAAAAGTCACTAAATACAGTCACACTTATGGTGCAATCATGATGGACATGTAAGATGCATTTTCTGGATTTTTTCATCAGCGTTATGGTCATCACTGACATGCTAGCTTTAAGTTTCCCTGGTAGCATGAAACACTGACCACAACCAACAAACTTTTATCCACTATTTTAAAACATGCATAATATTGTTTAGTGAATGGAGATGTTTGACCCTAGGGTGATGTCATTAAATAAATGCAAGTTGGGTATATTATCTTGATGGAATGATATTTAATTTTTTAACAAACAGCCATGTTCAGACTTTCTTTTGGAGAGGACAGAGGGTTCTCTTTGCTATGTCTGATCTGTTTTTGTGTAGCCTTGAAGGCCTTGAACCTTTCAGAGGCTTTGGAACCATGTGTTATATTTCCCTCAATTGGATCACTCCAATGTTGATATCGTTCAAAGCAAGGATTTCATGATTCATTACCATGCGCAACTGCTCGTGCGTTGTGTGGCTGGGCTGACCCTGTAAAGGCCCCTCCCGCACATACTGTACTCTCTTAATTTTCTCATCGGAATGTTCAGGTTCAAGGTCGATAAACAAGATAGGAAGGTAAGTTACTTTCCATTGCTTTATATCAGTTCTCAATGGCTGGATATAGCCTGGAGCAGCTCTTTCAGTAGTGGCCAGCAACTGGCTCTTCTTTGGGGATGATGCTAACTCTGTTTACTGTAGACTGTACAGTCGAGTGAGCTCTCTGAAGGGGGCAGTGAGCACTCTGAAGCAGGCCTGGCTAGTCGGAAGGGGTTCCTGCGGTACCCATATTTAATGTCTTTAAGGAGGCCATGATGGAAGGCTGGGCTGAGAGGAGATGCCGCATCCATTTTATTCTGGACCTTGGACTTTGTCAGTGAGACAGATTCAATTGGCCTCTGTGAATATCCAACCATGGACAAAGATATAGTTGGGAAAAGCCACCGCCTCAAACAGGCTCCGGTTGGCACAGACCAAGCTTCATTTCTTTATGCAGAGTAGGTTCTCCAGCCTTCCCCTTACCCCAGGAATTACCTTTTTAGCCCTGGGGTAAACAACATCCTTCAACAAACCGACAGGTTCAGGAAGGACGGAGACATGTCATGCCTCCACCTCACCTTCGTGCCCCTTCTTGCAGAATAGTGCGACAGGAGAGTCACCACCACCACTTGAGAAGTGCATGGAACCTCCACCTGCTCGGCAGCCCCGGAATACCCCACATATTAGGAGGATTACTGCTGTTGGGGAAGGAATTAGGCTGGGGGGCCCAGACACCCTGCTCCCAAGAGGGGTGGCCCACAGCAGTCTGCCTGATCCTTCCAAACTACTTCAGTGGCCGACCCCCTAAGGAATAAAGTCCTTCGACTGGAGATATCGATGCTCCTGGCCCATCAGGAGGGTTAGGTGGGTTCTACTCCATATATTGTGTTATTCCCAAGAAAGGGGGTGGGTTTTGCCACATTCTCGATTTTGGTTGGGCAGACACATCAACGTCTTGGAGCTCAGAGCAGTCTATCTGGCGCTTCAGTGGTTTCTCCCATACCTGTTAGGCAGCCATGTGCGGGTGAGGACGGAGAAAACTGCTCCTGTGAACTGGTGCCTGCCTCATCAGGAGGCTGCCTCAACTTCGAAAGTCTACCTGGCAGCTATTTCGGCAGGTCATCAGAGGCTTCCTGATGGTCCAGTTGGGAGACACCTCTTGGTCACTAGATTTATGAGGGGAGTCCGAAGTTTGCATCCAACAAGAGCCAGGAAGGCTGTACGCTGGGACCTTGACATTTTGTTGTCTGCCCTTACTAAGCTGCTCTTTGAACCCCTGGAGTCTGCTTCGCCAAAGCATCTTTCTATTAAAGTAGCCTTCTTATTGGCTATCACTTCCACCAAGAAGGTCAGTGAGTTACATGCACTCTCTGTGAGCCCTGAGTGCTTCCATATGGATCCCGACCAGAAGATTTGTGACTCTCCGGCCCAATCCTTCTTTCCTGCCAAAGGTCTTGTATATTAATAGATCCTTGCCCGTTTCTGCGTACTCTCTACCTGCTACTGCAGGAGGACAGGAGTGGGCCTTCAGCACGCTATGCCCTGTTAGGGCTTTGGGGGCTTATGTGAGTTGCACGCAAGCGATACGTAAGACTGACCATCTCTTTGTTTGCTATGGCGAGCAGGACCTGGGGTCAGGTTTGTAGAAGCAGAGGCTGTCCCATTGGATAGTGGACACCATCAGGTCTGTGTGTCGTTTGGCTAGTAGGCATGAGATGGAATGGAGTTGTGGCACATTCTACCAGGCGGATGGCTGCATCAAGGGCTCTTCTGCGGGGAGTTCCCCTCTCTGAGGTGTGTGCAGAAGCCATCTGGGCCTCATCTAGCACCGTTGCTAGGTTCTATCAGGTGAACATGGCTCCACCTAACTTGGTAGAGTTAGCTGTTCTAAATAGCTCCCCTGCATTGCATAAGGGTGTGTCTGCTGTTGGTTTGTAGGGCTGGGTATCGCCACTGATTTCCCGAAGCGATTTGATTCCGATTCACATGGTCTCAATTCGATTCAATTCAATATCAATTTGGTTACGGATATTTCGGTTACAATGCCAATTTTGCTTGGATATGAAAGAGATTCTCTGAGAACTAATGATGCAAATTTGATAAGGAGCCCTCTAACCTGGTGCATTATTGAAAATATTAATGTTTACATTAAGAATTGACCCTAAGCAGTTACATTAATGTACTTTTTATTTATCATGACCAACACACTACAGCAGTGTATCAGAAGAGAAATTACCAAAAGAAGACAATCAACCAACCATCCATCCATCCATCTTCAACCGCTTATCTGAAGTCTGGTTGCAGAGGTAGCAACTCCAGCATTGGGCCCCAAACTTCCCTTTCCCTGGCCACATGAACCAGCTCTGACTGGGGGATCCCAAGGCATTCCCAGGCCAGCGTGGAGATATATAATCCCTCCATCTAGTCCTCGGTCTGCCCCGTGGTCTCCTCCCAGCTGGACGTGTCTGGAAAACCTCCAAGACAACAAGATGTCCGAACCACCTCAACTGGCACCTTTCGATGCAAAGGAGCAGCGGCTCTACTCCGAGTTTCTCACGGATGACTGAGCTTCTCACCTTGTCCCTAATGGAGATGCCAGCCACCCTCCTGAGAAAACTCATTTTGGCCTTGTATCCAAGCAAACATATGTTAATTAATAAAGTAAAAGTAAACCAATAATCAGAAATTGAAAAAGGCTCTGAATTGCCTTTTGAAAATAGTGCAAGAAATCAGTTTGGGGTATTTTGTGGAACATGTTGAAAAACCTCTTGTGAAACCTCTGGACATTGTAAACTGTAAAATACATTAAACTAAAGCCCCTTCATGACTGCTTTCTCACTTTTTGGAGATTGTAAGGCTGCCTTCAAGACACCTGGGAACTGGGGAGTTTCCCACCTCTTAGTGGGAACTATGATGCTTGAGTGACAACCGCATTTTGCATTAAAAATAACTTCGAAATGTATACTTTTCAAAAGGAATCTATACCAAATGAGTCATATGTGAGTATCAAGGTATCAAAAGCAGTTTCAATCTGCCCATCCCAAGCGGATAGTCCTTTCCTAAGTTAGCCGCACCCTCAACAGATGGTTACTGTAAAATGATGCCGGAGGCCTTTATCCGAATAATGGCGTTTATTTAAAAACGTAGTAACTTGTCACAACGCGCTAACTCTCTCTCAGTCCGTATCCTGGTCTACTCTACACATGTCTCTGTATTACCGTAACTCTCTTACTAACATTGCATGGTAAATGTTTACCGTATATGACAGTTACTGCAACTTGACACACTCCAGTCTATATTCTCTGTTGCTTTGGGGACTTTATACTTGTTTGTAAACAAACCTGGCGGAGACGGCGTAAACCTGTTGTGGCCTCAGGTCTCGTTGCGCAAAGAACCAAAGGCTGGCCAGGCGAGACTAACAGGGTTAAAGCTTCACACATCCATGGGAAAAGGCATATATTAAAATATTGATCTCTGGATTTTATGAATCGATATCGGATAATTCGAATGACGATCGATTTGAATAGGAAAATCAATATTTTTTTTTAACCTGCCCCTATTGGTTCGGTGTTGGCCTTAAACAGCTCAGCCTGTCTGTGGCTGTTCCTGGCCACAACCACTGGATGAATCGGGTATTGCTATACCAACATTGGAGTGATCCAATCAGGTCTGCTGTGACTGTTCAACGCGGTCAACTTACTGCCTTTACTCCCTATTTCTGTCCTTGTTCTGCCAATTGCTGTAACACCTGAATCTAATCTAATCTAAGGTCCCATAACTGTGGTTACCTATGTATCCTTTGTTTCTTGATGCTGCAGTGGGTGCATAAAAATAGTTTTTAATGGGGTTTTTAAGTTACTGTTTGTTTTTTTCTTCAGTCATACACCAAAGGTTTTCCCCCTCACCATTGTTTTCAGGCTCAGGATTTAGATTTTCCAACACTCCGTCTGAAACTGCTATTTAACATCTGAAGTTCTCTGATCGCTGAATTATTAGAATATGCCCTGTGCTTGTCAACAAAATGGTTATACTGGTCTCCATACACATTCATATGTAGTTCCATGAAGTACCCAGGAGAGGGTTGTGAGGAGGCTGTCTGGCCTCCTATGTACCATAAGCACACTACTGGTAGGCATATCCCATGGCCAGATCCCAACTCAGTTTACTCTCCCCAAGTTCCAACTTCTGCATTCAGAGTGAGGTACAGCAAACATCTCAAAAATATCCCATTCTGGTGATATGTGAGATGTTATATATATTTTAAGCAGATGTTATAAAATGTTATCAAAATGTTAAATGCATATTTTTGCAAGTGTGCTGTATGTGTGTGTGTGTGTGCGCAAGTAAAACTGTGTGATCTACTTTGCATGATTCAAACACAAGTACACTCTAAAAGGAGACACTTTCCCTGAAATACTAAGATTGTACGCATGGAATAAACTCAAGTTAATTTAATCCACTCAGCCAATTAAGGTATTGGAAACAAGCCTAAACTAAGGTGTTACACTGTGTGCTTACAGAGCTCACAATAACCTCTGCTCTCCAGTGACTCCAGCTCTGCCTATTCCTGACCCAGGGAATCTACTCTTGGTCCCTATTTCTGTCACACTACCTCCCCTGATGATTCAACAGTTGTACACAGGATCATCACAGATTTTTATATGTTCACATTAATGTGGTGTGTTTTTTGTGCCACCGGTTGATTGGCAGTCCTTCTCTGTGCAAAATGCATGGATATGTGGATTTAATGATACCACATATACCTAACCACAAGTTAGGGTTGGATGGCTTGAACTTTGATTAATTGATACTGACACTACTAACACATGTTTCAATGGAGAAGCTCAGATGCTTGGCTTGCTTCCCACTGAAACCTCCGCTGATAAGATGACTAATGACAAAGTGTAGTGATGATGGCTATCTCTGTTTCCCGCTGCTCATTTCTGTGACCATGTATGCTTGGTCTTCGTCTTTGCTTTTCATAGTTTACAACCATACCACAAAACAACTCATCTTGGTGTATATGTACAGTATATCTGTGAAATATACAGTATATGTTTGTATTATAAGCAAACATCAACATAATTTTTCTTGAGTAATATTTTCTTGATTTCCACAGAACAAAGAAACTAAACATGCATCAGCCATACTTTAAATTCCAACAAAAGTTTAATGTTCAGGTATGTCACCACTTCATAACACCATTAGTGAAAAGTTACACGGGTCTTGCCATTCAGAAGAGGTCTAGCATTCAGCAGCAAATCCACCAGGTCTTTAGGTTGGAGATCTAGCAGGGTTGGCCATACTTTATAGAACAGGTTATCATTATCCTTCATGGTGCCATTAAGGTCCCATGGGACCCTGAATATCTCTGTATATGTGTGACTGAAGGTGCTGTCCTTGATCTGCTGGAACAGAATACATGTTCTTGCTGGCAACCATTTTTCTGTTAATTTGTACTCTCCAAGGGTCAAAGAGAAGCCCTCCACAGGCAGGCCTAATAGAAACAACACCTGTGCAGTTTTAATATCCATATGGAAAATGGCACTGAGCTCTTTGCCAATGTTTCTCTGGTGTTTTGCTATCAAAGGACATTGGCAAAAATTGTGATAATATATTTACATTTCTGTTTGGTACTTCACATAGAAGGGGAAGGCCTGGGAGTTCATTTTGTTGATGAAATAAGGTGCATGTTATAGCCTCTGGAGAATCCTATACTGGCTGTCTCCAAGTCTGTTAGACTTACTAAAGGTTTTTCTTGCAATCTCAATGACATAAGACGACACTCTGTCCCACAAGTCCGTCTCCCACACCTAACAAGGTTCCATTAATACTACACTGTGAGGGAGTCACGTTTCTCATAAAAAACAAGGAATTACATTTCTGGTGTTGTTAATGATGCTTTTAACTGGTTATTAGGGATGTTATATTTGGTTTGGAAGTTGTTGGAAGGACATCAGGGTCCTGTCCACTTCTAACCCCTCTTGAGTGCCAGCCATCAAAATGCTCTTTCTGTGTCCTGAGGTAGCCTCTTTATTTGTTTTTATAATTGTTTTGAGCGAATGGGTGCAGTACTTAGGAGTAATCACTGCAGCCAGCATGCCTGGTAATAACGTGTCAGATTCGTAATGTACCAGATGTAGCTGGGTTGCTTCTAATTTCAGCAGGAAGGTTGTTTTGCATCATTTGAAAGAAGGCCAAGTAGAAAAAGTGGAGAACACCATGCATCTATTTGGGGCTCTATAGGTTTTCAAATAGCTCTGCATCCAGCTACGAGCGTACCAATACAATTATAGATAGAACAATAAAACAATCAAAAACAAGGGTAAAACACAAGTAAAAAGGTGTACATAAAAGAATAAATCAACAGCTGAGTGGCCCGGACTGAAAAAGCCCTGTCACCCTTGGTAATGAGGCGGGTATTTGGAACAACCCCCTCCTGAGGATCTCAAGCTGCATTATAATTATAATTTTATAATTTATAATTATAATATAATATAATATAATTTATCCTTTATTGTCACACACATGCACAGAGCACCGCACACACTTAGTGAAATTATTCTCTGCATTTAACCCATCACGGATCCCCCCCGGATACACACAAGTAATTGCACAACACACACATGCTAGGGGGGCCG